>BJFM01000528.1:87164-99898 GCA_016586285.1 Arothron firmamentum | reverse complement strand
CCCCCCCCCCCCCCCCCCCACGCTTGGCGCATTAACACTGACAAAGCAGATCGTGCCAAGCAAGCAAGACAAACGGCTGCAGTAAATTCACACATTGACCTCCGGAAGTCTTCGGCCAGGAAACAAATGCACGTTTGATGAAAGGCACGCAAACAGAGCGGCGGAGAATACGGATGTGCATCAAGTATCGATCGTCTCGAAGGTAAATTACGCCACATGTGAAGGGAGCACTTTCTCACAACAAATAACTTTTGCTTCTATCAAGCGCGGGAAAGTGTGCGACGCCGCTGCGGCCTAACAAATGCCTGTGCACAGCAGCGGCAGCTCCATGTGCTTTTGAAAAAGAGGAGCGGTCAGTTCAGATGCTAATGAATGCTTTAATCTGAAATTAACATGCTGTGCACGGGAGCAATTCACATTAGGGTCAGAAAGTTATTCTGCTGCATTTAGTTCCCTCTAAACAGGCAGTGCAAGTGCACCCATTTTCTAAAGCCCTGCAACATTTTACACCCTTGAGCGGTTTTTGCTGAACAGTCACAATCACCACTTACGGAGCTTCTCTTTTTTTTGTCTTATTTTATCACATTCATTACATTCCGGCATGTGTAATTACTAAAGTTTCCTCACGCAGAACAATTCCAGATGGATGCACTGATGTTCAGGAGGGGAGCGGTGGTCTTTTCTGCCAACAGCCGAGATGTCAGAGATGAGAGACGGCCGCCCCCATGAAGTGTTGAATGAAATATGGAGGGATTGTTCTATATTTAAACGAGTTGGTACTGTCACCAGATTTCATTTAGAGCCGTGCAGCTCCCTGACTTCTCTGTGACTCTTGGGGGGTGTTTTTTTCCCAAGTGATATCTGAAGGTTTCAGGCAATTCTGTTTAGAGGTGAAGAGGCTAATTTATTACCCTGACATGTTTGTGTGTGTTTGTTATTGGATATAATAAATTGTGGAGTTTTTGAGATGTGCCCGTTTGGAATCTGCCGCAGCTCACCACAAAGATAAGATTACAGCGCAATCATGCATGTCCTCAGACTAATATCTCATATTTCATACCACATCGGTCATTTCAATCATCTAATACAGCCTCTGGCAGCCTGGTTTGGGTTAGCAGACAGATCTCACTACATTTGTGCATGAGCACAACCTCGCATTATTGAAGCATATATACTGTATATATACATACGTATATATATATATGTTTCAATAATTCATTATTTATATCCCATTTATTCCCTGTTTATTTATTTATGCTCTTATGAGGACATCTACAGTGCTGGATAGTTTAATTAAAAATGTAGCGCTAACCTTGCTGTAAAAATATATCAAAGTCATTTAATAATGGACACCCAAAATCTCCATCATTCATCTCTGTGCTTTACAATCTATTGAAAGCCCCCTTTCGAGTCTCCTCCTAAAGCCTGATAAGCCACATAGAATTAAAGGGGATAAGGTTGAGGGGGGACACCGTGGAGGAACTGTGGTCTTGGCGCCTCCTTTCTGGTGGTCTGGTTTGAAAATTTAAACAAATTTTATGGTTCTCACCATGATTAAAGCATTTAGAGGGCAAAAATAAAAAGGGGAAAAAAGGTGTAAAAACTCCCATGTGACTGTAGATACATTGTAACATACATAAAAACCCATTTTTGGGTTAAAAAAAAAAAAAAAAAAGAGAGAGTCAAATGAGATGAATGACTGTGATTATTCCATTTGTCTACAGGTAAAATTGGCTTGGAAAGTCTCAAGATAATTTAAAATGCAACATATGTGAAAGGACAGGAGGTATATGGCTCCCCTGGTCACCGGTCACTTCTGGTTTGGACAGGAAATGGAGGCTTCTGCCCTTTTTTTCTCCTTTATCTCAGCGTATCTCAATGTTTGGCCGCCAAACCTTAAAGCAGCCTTGCTAATATGAAGAGAAAGGTCAAAGGTATGTGAGAGCTGCTTGCAAAATGTTTAGACTGCAGTGTCACGGTGAATGAAGAGCGGTGAAAGTGGTGATGGAGCTCAGTGAGGGATGTCCAGAGAGGGGGAGACAACAGGGGTTATTGCTGTTTACAGAACACAGGCCAGAGAATAGATGGAAGCAATGATCTGACTCCGCTGATGGCACCAGGAGCACACCGCAGATGAGTCACCAGCTCTCTCAACAGGAATGACCCCTTGCTCTCCCTCTCTCCTGTCCCATGGGAAATTGTCTCCCCAAGACATGGAGGAGGCAGGAACCATTTGCCTGGTGTCACTGTAACCTCCATCAGTAAGTTCCTTCACCTTCTTAGCATCTGGGAACACAATGGGGATTATTTATCATCTTAAAAAACCATGAATTTTGACACAGCGCTGATAGGAAACATGCAAGAGGACAGCTCCGACCTCTTTAGACCTTCACATCCGCTCTTACACCACCTGCAGGGGCTTCATCATTCACCGCACGATGTTTCTCCCATGACCCCACGGCTGAGTAACCTCATTAACGACAGGAACATGCAGATGAAGACGAAGCAGGCCAGTCAAGAACAGAACGGATTAAAGATCGGGGCTCGTGTGGGTAACAAAACAGGCCCCTGTCATTTTTTTTTTACAGGCGCCAGTGTATTTAATAATCGTCACACGTGCAGATTCCAAAAATCACATCTGCCCCGTCTCTTAATTAAAACGTTCCCCAAAACGGCTTCAAAGCCAGCAGAACACACACGTGTGACAGGTACTCCAGACCAAATGCCATGGCTCGTCTCTCTTGACTGGAATATTTGGCAAACCAGCAGGTTCCACCAGGAGAACGTTTTTCAGGCTTCAAAAACACACGGCGCCAGACTGGTGCGATTGGGGATCAATGTCACAAGCAAAGATCCAGCCCAGGATCTTTAGTCACCAGCACGCCCAGCGTTGGAGACACATCTGGCATAAATGTGCAGCGGCAGGGCTAGCGCTGCACACGATCCTGTCCCCGGGTTCCTTATCAGAATTCTAAAAGCTGTCAGAATCAAACAGGGACGGCGCGAGATCGCTGGACATCCAATCACTTCTATGCCCTGAGCCGAGGACGCGGGAGAGCAAAATCAAACAGTGATTAGGTCCATAGACAGAAATTTAACTTGATTAGATCTATCTAGCAGCAGAGTTTTGCGTGTTGGAAATGTTGTCGCCATGCCCAAAGGTGACCGCCGGCTTTGCATTTACATCCCATTTAAAAAGGTGTTCTTTTTTCTTCACCAGGTCCTGCCAGGAAGAAATATTTGCCAGCTGCTATTTGAGAATGAATTCACAATTCATTTGCTTATGCCCCACTTATTAATTAGGAAGCACTGCTGACCCCTGGCCTGGAGAGTAAATCAGTGTTTATTTATGGCGGTCCCAGGGACTGTCAGGAGGGTCTCCCTCTGCCGCGAGCACAAATTTACAATTTCCAGCATCAGCAAACACTTTATTTTTAATTTGTGGATGTTATCTTTCCACCGACTGAACACAATTAAATTCTCTTGTCACTTCCTCCCATGCGGTCACTTTTCTATTCATTTTCTCCATTTCTTGATTGAACCACATAAACAAGTACTTTATTTTCCGCTGCAGATCGTTTGTTGTTATTTTCTCGAAGAAAAAAATATAATTTGTTATGGGGATTTAGTATAAATGTAGGATTTATTATCGTTTGTGGTGAATTATACTGGTGCACCTTTGATAAATACTATCTGTGTGTTTGGACACAGTTTAAACAGAACAAATTCCTTTTTTTAATCTCTTGTTCCTAAACAGGTGCTCAGGGATTAAATGCATCTTTCCATTTATGTCAACATGAATTGAGTGCTGCTGACAACAACCGTGGTTATTTATTTGGTATAAAGTTGTGCACTATTAGACCAACATAAAGATTAACATTTCAATATTGTAATACAGAAAATTAACTGATCTTAATGGGGTAAACTGTGATAAGTACTCAAGCAAAGACTGGATTACAGATTGCTGGGAACTCAAACCTGGACTTTCTTTCTTCTGGGATTTATCTCCACATCCTGCTGCACGCCTTCATTCCAGGGACTGGTGGAACTTCTCTGCTCATAGTTGATAATGTCTATTATCACTATTGTGCTAGTTTCTGCAGTAATACTCCAAAAGTGCTGTGTGATATTTAATTATGAGAATAAATAGCTGTTTTGTTGCTGTGTGTCAGCAGAATTGTGTTATATTAGGGAGGGTTCACGCTGCAATGAATAGATGCTGATGCGGAAACGTTGCTTCCTATACTTTCCAGATATTCATTTCGTTAAATTGATGAAATAAACAGACGTTCAATTCAGTCTTGACGCAGGGAAGGTTGACACAATCACGGTTAAACTAACAGGGAGGACATATCTAAAGATAAAGTTAGGCTTCCGCATCAAACCTGCACCTAAACAGACCACCAGACTGAATAAGTTCCTCCATACAGGGTTTATTTAGTCCCTAATTACTGACAGATGGGTTTAGTAACTAGCTAATCAGCGTAAAACCAGCCAGACTGGGACAGGTGTGATGGCGGACCCCCTGCCCATCCGTCTAACCAAACCTGACAGCACGTGAATTATCAGATCCACTCAGCACTGCTGCCGTCTGCCAGGAGCCAGGCTTCGGTTGTTTTTTTGGGGTTTTTTTTTTGGTCTTTGTTTCACCGTTGTTTTAGTTCCAGTCTTGTTTTGGACATTTTTCAGCTCTGTGACTTGTTTGTTTTGTCTGCCTTGTCTCCATGTCTGTCCGCCTCTCCTCCTGATGATGCCTTAGACGTAGATGGTTTCCCAGAGTCTCGGTTTTGGAGAGCGCTGTAATAAACTGCTTCGTCAATGTCTGTCAGATTATATCAGATTATAGAGACTTTATCAAAGATGAAAGTCTAAATCTGCCTTCTCATTCTGCAGTAATGTGTTGCATATGATCCACTCTTGACATTTGTCATAAACATGCAGTGATGGAAAAAAAAAACCCCAAAGAATGAAAAGAGGTTTTAAAAAAATTTAAAAAATCCTCCACTAAAATAACCTTCGCCAAGACTTCATACAGTGTGTGACAGCTACTGCTTATTTGCAGTCACCTTGGAGCTGTCAGCCAAATCTATTAAGCTTTACACTGTCAGTCAAGTGTTACATGGAATTCTTTGCTGGGAAAAAATATATAGTAGCCTTAAGAAGAGGGTTGTTTGGCTCTAATATGATTAAGCAGGGAAGAGTCTCCGGCGGCAGCAGCCTCAGTTCAGCTGCCAGCAGGTCCTTCCTGCCAACCGCGCAGGCACGTCATGTTCTGAGCCGCCGCGGTTTCGTGTTTCACGTTGGCTGGTGGAGCCTCAGATGGGGGAAACGAGGCCCGCCGCGACAAATCTGCAAAGGTCAAGTGATCATCAGTAATGAAAGACACACAGGAATCTTCTTCATGACTCTTTCTCTTCTTAATCTTCCACCTGTACTGAATACCAACGATCTACTGTAGCTCAGCCCTGTGTCCCTGCAGGTGTGGCTGCTCCTACCTGCTCCTAAATCCACGTATCTGTTCTCAGACCGTTCTGCCTCTAATCCCTTGATATCCTGAAATGCTTTGTTAAACATAAGAGGAAGTCATCATAATCCTCCTCCTTTGCTTAAATCAACTACTTTGGCCTCCTGAAAATGAATTTGTTTTAGAAAGAAAGCGGCAGGATTGCATTAGCCCGGCCTTACTGAAGCTCTGCCGGCCCTCTTTTGTCTCCTAAAGCAGCGTTTTTAAAAACTCTGAAGCTCAACAGTCAATCTTAAAAGAAACCTGCCTCTTATGTTTCTAAAGATATTAAACCTTCACACATGAACCTTATTTTCCAGGAAAACGGTTTCCTGTGATGGTTTATTTATCTCACCTCTCAGATGTTCCTGATAAAATGTTTCCCCTCAGCTTCACGTTCTGTAATATTTAAGATAAACAGCGAAAGCTGTCTTTTGTCTCTGAGGCGTTGAACAAAACAAACCCAACTCCATCAATTATTCATTCTCTGTCGTTCAGAATGTTCATTTATTCCTGCTTTTATTAGATATAGCTGTCACAGCTGCGTGACCTTTTGTCGACCTCTCACACTTCTGTTGTCCTTCGCAATCCGCTACGTTCTGGATAATTGCGAGACTATATTTAACGAGGATGGTAGAACTGTGAATGTGTTTCTTTTTTCTCCATCGCATTGAATAAAGTCTGGAATATGAAATATTTAAACACATTGTGCAGCAGTGTAATACCATGACTAGGAGTCAAATATTGTTGAATATGTAATTATTATTACATTTTTTACATTCAAACACGCTCTGCCTCATTAGGGCAGAATAATTAAAGGACCAAACACTGTAAAAGCTCCATCGTACAGCAGCCAGCTTAAATACTGCTGCTAATATATCTTAATAATTTCGTATTCAAGACTCGATGCTTGAGACCATTTTTATGTGAATGTGCCAAGGAAATCTACGGCTCGGTGTCGCAGCCACGGTGTGCTTTTGAAAATCAAAAGGCTCAGAAATGCAAAGGTTAGAAATATCGCGCAGGAGAAGAACTGTAGCGGGAATAAAGAAAGTGTTTTTTGCAAATATTCCGTGAAACCCGCCTTAAATTAACGATGACGTGCTCTTTAACTCCAGCAGCATGGTGTCAGGAGCATCTTCATCACCTACCAAAAACCGCAATTTTTCCACATTTACATTTAAATTGACTGGATTTCTCTTTGCGGATGCTGTTTATATAAACATTTCCCATTTTTCATGTTTTCCATAGGGATCAGGCTGCATCCAAACACACACACACACACACACACACACACACACACACACACGCACACACACACACACACACACGCACACACACACAAAGCAGCTCAGACAAATAACTGCTTTCCCAAGCACTCATATTCCTCAGGGACATGAGCGAGTCTGTGTTTCCAGTCATGGATATTTATCCTTCCCAACACAAACCGGAGCCATTCATCCAGCCTCTCTGTCACCAGCTCTCCATCTCTGTCTGAGCTCTGGCCCCTTCATGCCCCACGCGGGGCTGCAAATCATTTACTGGCCCTAGTTTTTGCGCCGCCGTCCACACCGGGACCGGCCGCTCCGTAGCTGTGTGTTATAGTCACCATTAAGGTCCTGGAAGCGGGAGCAGTCCCTACCTGGAGATGGATCTGAGTTGGAGGCCGGCTGGTGGGCAGTGCCCAGCCTGTCTGTGTGATTTAACAACGCGCGTAAATCACCGGCGAGCCTCTGCTCGACCGGCCAGCCTCATTTCAATCTCTCCACAAATCACCGGGTGCAGGCAGGGTGAAGGAGGAGAGCCATAAAGGCGCCCCAAAAATAATCATCCCCTGCAACTATCTTTCTTATGCTTTCATTTATTAACACGCCAGCATAAATCTGGCATCCATCATAAAGGACAACAAAAAAATATGATAATCTGGAGCTTTTGCTTGGTGTGTCATCAATAAGTGTCACATCCCACAGTGAGGGTGGAGCCCATTTGAGGCAATATTGTTAAAATTTGGAAGGAAAAAAAAAAAACCTTGAGAGAGATTTTTTATGTGTTGTATTGAACAAGGTTGGACATTGAAAAGGAGTCATTTTAAGGAGGTATGCAATATGATCATTCACTACCAAGAGATTATTCCAACAGTCCAGCGAACGAGCAATGTAGGTGGAGTATGAAAGCCAGACATGCAGGCCTGTAAAAGAATCTCTGAAGCAATTCATTCCTCTGTCTGCACAGACCTACTGGCCAAACAGTGTCAGATAATTTTTTTTTTAACTTCCTGTCTCACACTCGTGAGTAACATTCAAGCCGATCTGTCGCATTTGCTCAAGTAGCATATTTGCATTGCAGAGAGATGAGAGAGGAAGGCATTTATTGTGGATAAACACATTTCCAATGGGCTCCTGGCAAAGTGTTCTCCAAACAATGACCTGTAACAGCGTTTTCGTGTCCAGCAGCACCCAAAAGCAAAACACGGAGTCAGGCTTCATCAGTATTCCACAGGAGCAGCTGCGTTATTAATGAATTCAGGCAAGCGTCCACTTTGTCAAATGGCTTTAAATGAGGGCTTTCCATTTCCACGAATGCCCTCTTACAGATTCATATACATTCGGAGATGGAACAACTTTGGCACTGCAAATGTGCCTCATGTGCATTGAGATGCTAACATTGCTCACGCTCTAATTTGGGATTCATTAAAGGGACGTATGGGTCATGCATGTGCCAACCATCACAGACGCAGCTCCTTTTTGTACAGATGTAGCGTACAACCTTTATGAAACCCTCTTGTAAAATATTGCCAAAGCTTTGACAGAACACTTGGGTAACGCAGCCGCTGGCGCGTTATCACCACCCGTTTACACCTGTTGGCCAGGATTTCACAAGAAACCGGCGCTGAATCCTTTTAGACACTGAGAGGTAATTCAACCCCGCAGCCGACTGGACGAGACCCAAGGCTGTGTGTCATTCTGCACCAGCCGTGCACGGCCCAGCCCCAAGTGCGATATACATTAGCAAAGTCTGCGACAGTGGCATGACCTCTGGGGAAATGCTGATTCGCTCATCTGTCAATCCTGCGTCAGTGACAGCAGCACAGGCAGGAGGAGGACATTCCTGCCTTCTTAGCCAGCCATGCCCAGGATGAGGGCTGCAGTTGCATCTTTAGTCATTACTCTTGTCTACTGCCATGAGACTCTACAATACATTCATGTGCTGACCCCTGTGGACCGAGACCGAGCTTTAATTGTTGCACTTGCGGTACTTTATTCTTGTATTTAGTGAAGGAGTATGGTAATTTATGGTCGCACCTTGTTCCACTGTGTGTTGTACGGTGTAGTTGTTTGTGGAAGCTGCAGTGCCAATGACGTTTCCCCTTTGGGGATCAATAAAGTCCCCTAACTACCTAGCTTCTGATTTTTTTGAGTCCAGCATTCCATAAAGTTTAAAGATAATGATAATCTCCCACCCTTCAGCAAAAACTAAAGAAATGTCAATGAAAGCATCGAATTAATTATTGCAAGGTTAACTGTGTTTTTTTGTTTTTGTTTTTTTTAATTATCATTATTGTTATTCAAACTGCAGGAAAAGGAAATAATGTTGTATTAAAGGGCAGTCCCCCCTCCCCACCACCACCACCACCACCACTACTTGAGTTGTGGCTTTATGGAAACAGACACTATTTCATCCCAATGGTTCCAGTGGAACTGCAGAAGCTCGGTTTCCCAGGAGCACTGCTCTAATTAATTTATTCATACACTGCATACCAACAGGGTTAATTGGGTCTGGACTGTGTGAAAACAAAGGTTTAAGCATCACATTAGCGAAATACTAGAATAATAATGTTTTATTAATTTGCCTAAATGCTAAACGGGCAGAAAAAAAAGTGGCGAGCAAATGTCAGCCCATGGGACACAATAACTGCAGCCACTTAAAATGTAAACGTTATTATATCGTAAATTGGAATAATGTCAATTTATTTCTGTTAGTCTCACCCTCACGCAGAGTAAAGGCTCGCAGATGCACACACTTCCCACGCGACTCACAATCAAAGGTCCTCGCACCTTTTCGGCGCACACTTCAGCAAATGAACAGCAAAGTCTGCAGCGGAAATAAGCATGAACGCTGCATTTACAAAGCACGCGGATGAAGACATGACACTCTGAGTCGCTGACTGGCTCCATCTTCTCCAATTTACTCTGAGTATGTCTGACAAATGCTTATGACGAGTTTCGCATGATTGGTGGAGACAAGAGGCGACAACTAAAGGCAGGATGACCTTCAGGCTGTAGTTAAACATTCAAATCTAAGTGCCAGATTTATGGGAGCAATGGAGGAGACATGCCCTTCACTGAAGTTTTTCCTCCTGGGAGGAGAGATGAAGACGTTGCTGCCCTTTATATTATGAAATTTTCCAAGTTAAACCTGCAGCATATTACAACAATAGTCCGTATTTTTGAATTTTCTCAAGATTTCTTTGAATTCAATAGCCATATCCTCAAAAATCATAGATAGTATGAAAAAAAAAGGCAAACCAATGTAACCTGTGCATGCTTATATATGTGTTAGTTAACATCATGCAGTTTAAGTTGTAAAATCGAAACCAAACCCCTGTTACATTCTCTCTTACCGTGAAATGGTTCAGTCTTCTGATGCTCTTGGTCCTTGTTAAATAAACGGCTGTCTGGATCATCTGTTTCGCCGTTTTTCTATTTCTCCCCATAACCTGCCGTAGACACGGACGTGAACGGTCACAAACTTCCTCAATTCTCTTCTTTCTTTGGTGCTTTCAAATGCCTGACAGATGATGGACAGCTTTGTTTTTTAATTTCAGTGCTTCTCTTCTTCGGCGTTTTGAAACACTAGAGAAGACACTTAGCAACGGCAACGGCCTCAAGCAGAAGGAAACAGAAAATAAAAGAAGAAGGTCGCATATCTTAGGAGGAAAAACGGGACATTTACGAGCAGCTGTTTTCTTCATAAAACATTTGCCCTTTTTAAACACAATATGCCATCTTATATGAATTATTAATGACTTAATAATTCTTTAATAACAATGGTTCTCTGTTGGTAATAAACAAAGGACTGAAATTAATTGTTGTTTAAAGGGATAGCCCCATTCCAACACACTGTATATGTGAGTATTGTGGCTCTAGATTATCGTGCACACAACAGTGCTCATCAGTGGAATCAGAAATAGATGTCCTGAATATGATTTAAAATAATACTTAAACACTTCATTAGAAGCATTTGGGCTTGATGGACAGCAACAAGGAATTCACTCAGTCTAAAATTTATACTTTTTTTTTTTGTAAAAAATGCCTTGTGTGACCTTTTCTGTTGATGCTTTGATTTTGGTTCACTGTGCTAGTTCTGTTTCCTGTTTTTTCTGTTTTTGCTTTTGCTTTCCAGGACCGGTTGTGGCACAGCTGTAGCCAATTCCATTAGTGTTGGTATATAAGGCCGGGCCTCTCACTTCCCTGTTGCGAGAGTGTTTGGTCAAAGTCCGTTTCCTAAAGTTTCCCTGTTTTGTTTTGTTTTTGTTTTTTTCTTCTTCTTGGCCCTCTCGTGCTTGTGTCTGTGTCCCTAGTTTCTGTCCCTTGTGTCTGTGTCCCTAGTGCCTTTAGTTTGGTGGTTCCTCGAGATTTCTAGTAATTTTCTGTTGTTGTTTATTGTTCACCTGGAGGTTTGAGCGCTTTTCCTTCTCCCTTCTTTTACCTTTACTTTGTTCAGTTGTTTCATTACTGTCACCACACCCAGTCCTGAGGTGTCTTTGATTGCCATTTGGTTGGTTCTCATTTAAAGCTGTTAACTGCAACTGTTGTGTCTCCATCTTCCGCCTGTGGGTCCACACTCTGTTTATCTTACAACACCTTAAATTGATGTAGGACTGTTTGAGTCTGCAGTCATCTGTTACACAGAAGGTCAAAGCAGCGAGAACAGACAGGAACATCACACAAGGCCTCAGACTGCATCTGTGATCAACTACCACAGACTACATCGGTGGTTCAGCAGCTGGCGTCCAAAACGTCTTCATCTTTTCCTTTTCAGAGTAAGAAATGTGGCGACGTCTAACAATGACTCAGACGCTTCGGATGCTGTGATTGTTGACTTATTCTGCCTCAACGATTGTGTCACAGTGAATAAAAGCTGCAACCGAGAAAGAAAGAAAAAAACAAAACAGAAGTCACAATAATCTTTTTACTTACTGCAGCAGCGCCTGACATTCCCGACACGTAGGAGATGTTCTGTCGATGCAAATCATAAAAATTTCCTGGATTTTGGACGATGAGCGTTCCAGGCGAGTCTGCATAAACAAACACTGATGTATTCTTGGAAAATAGCTTCATCTGCGTGTGTGCAACGTGAACGAGTTCTAGCGCTGACGACTGGATTCTCCTGAAATACTATTAAAGCACAACTGGCAACTTGGAGAAAAAAAAGATAATAAAAAAAACATGACGGGTTAAAATAAAAAAACACAAACATCTTTATTTATCGCGGGCTAATCCACTGTGTCAACAGTCAGAATCCGCTTATTGTTGAGATGTGGGAAGCGTGTAAGCCCTGGTGGCAGCAGTCTGGAGGTAAAAGAGCTGGTTTTTACCCGGCTGACAAGGCCGAGTCCTCCTTCCGGATAGCTCGGCCTTGCACACAACGTCCCCCCCGACCAAAAGCCTGACAGAGACTAACGACGCAACATTAAGTTCCCCGCACTGCTTCCCATCTAACCCCAAAAAAACCACATCATTGCGCATTTTTGGGCATGCGGTTTCCCATTACATTACAATTACATACTTCTAACATCATTTGACGCGCCTGTGCACAATGTAAAGAAACCAATAAGGTGAATTCATGCAGCTGGAATGTTACTGAAATATAAGCGTGAAGTAATGAATGAACCAACAAAACGCTTTCAGCACACAGTGGGAAATTAATGAACGCTTTAGCAGGAAATACATTTCTCTATTATGTAACACAGCATAACCAGGAGGGAGGCATTATTTTGGGGATTTTTTTATTTTTTATGTCAGTTTTAGCGATTCCTTTTCACCACTTCAGCTGGATGTTCTTTTATCTGGAAAGTCAGTTTTTGAAATCTCATAATCAGCTGTTGGTTGTGAAGCTAATCTTGCAGCCAGTTGTCCATTGTGCTGTGTGTGTGTGTGTGTGTGTGTGTGTGTGTGTGTGTGTGTGTGTGTGCGTGTGCGTGTGTGCGTGTGCGTGTGTGTGTGTGTGT
>BJFM01000528.1:58582-77284 GCA_016586285.1 Arothron firmamentum | reverse complement strand
CCACCTCCCTGACATGTGCTCTTTGCCAGTGAATATCTCAGGGCAGATAACCCTGCAGCATTCCACACAGAATGTACTCATTCCCTCCTTTTGATTGAATTAAGAACTCGTGCGAGAGTTGAAGCTCAAAACAAACAAACAAACAAAAAGATTCGGAGGGACACGATCGATTCTTTTTGGCCTCTGAGATCAAGAAAATGAAGTCGATTTCCCCACCCCCCCAGTGTGAGAGGGGATTCAGAGAAGAGCGGATGTATGTTGATGGAAATACATAGCGCTGGTCAGAGAAAAAAAAAGAGGACAAATGATTGATGTTCTTTTCAACCTAATTTAAACTGAGTGTGCAAGCTATGCTAAACATCATTGTTGAATCCAGCTATAATTTTAATTTGTGTTCATTAATAGTCCATGTTAATGTAACACTACAGGAAAGACAAAATTTGCTGCTCGCGCAGAGAGCTAAAACAAAGGCGTATGAACGGCAACTACTGAGACTCTATCAGGGGGGATCGCTGGTGCAGAATCAGTGCTTTTTCATCCATAATTTCCTCTTTTTCAGCGCACAAACTGCCACCACTGAGGATGACTGGTATCCAGTGCTGTGGTGTTTTTAGGAAAACATTTATTTGGAATTCTTGAAAGAAAAATATGCAGCAGAACCACAGGCAGCTGTTTCTGTTCCGACACGACAGAGAATCCTTTCGAGAGCATCAGAAACCGGTCTGTTACTAAACAGCAGGTGACGGCTGTTTGCACTCATTTCAGTCCTTTACAGGTTGCAAATCAACACATTTATTTATTTATTTTTTTCTTTCTTTCGATATTACAACACAGTAAGTCTGACATCCTAATCATGTGACATCCCCGCCCCTGTCACCTTGGTAACTGTTGATGATCTACGTTTGCCAGGTTTCCCAGTGACACCAGACAACAGTCAGACTAGTCCTTTAGCCTTGAATTTCGGCACCTGCACGTTCAAAGAATTATGACTTTCAAAAGTAACAGAGGCAGTAAAAACTGCATTTCACACTAGAATGATTTCATTTAGTTGGTCCTTCTGTGTGGACTGAACCATGGGGGGCGGTTCTTTTGCTCCGCTCCAACAGTTCTTCAAACACCGGATGAGCCCAGTTTCAAGGTGGAACCAGAAACACAAAGGAAAGAAAGACAGAAATCAGTTCACATATATATTGAATAATAGGCTCCTCTTACATTAACAGGAAGGTTGGATCAGCCCATCCTGTGTCTGCTCACTCAGAAAAGAAGTTGGGGATTCTGTCTGCAATGGAACGTCAAGCGAAACCACCTGGAAAAGCAGGCTGTGCCAGGCTGTTCTCTATCCGCTACCGAAGAGCACGGGCCTGGGTGAAGATACAAAGAGTGTTGTGGCGAGCGGAGTCGTAAAGCAGCAGGCTGTGTTTGGAGAAGGTTGAAGCTCCCAGGAATAACAATCTGAAGAAGAAAACAAAAACTCACCACGATCCCTTTTGATAAACCCGTTGTGATAAACCGCAAGACAAAGTCGGGGTAGAAGCTGTGGCTGCGTGTGCAGGCAATGTCCTCGCCATGATATATACTAAATACATATATGACCAGCTGATATAGGATGGTGATACATAATTTATATCTGAGATCATTTTAGAATCGTCATAATTTATTTAGAAGTAATGATGCTCACATTAATTCATGTCCCTCCAGCTAATCCGGGGATGAAAGATCTATTTGGTTTTAATCCGAAATGAAGTTCTTTACTGCCCAACATGTCACACGTATAGCTTGGATAAGAGCCTGGAGCAGGGGCTTTCTAGCATGTGCTAATAGGTTAGCATCCTGATGAAAAACGTACTGTGGAAAAACAAATATCCTGATATAAACTATCAGTTTACAGATAATGTAGCCATCACTGTCTGTTTCCATGTGAGATCAAGGACACTTACATCATGGGCACATTAATACAATATAGAAATGTATCACAACCTTGGCATTTGCTGTCTGAAAAACAGGTTGATAAATGTAAAAGGTTATTTACAGAACAATTACAAATGAACTACATTGACTATCATAATGAAGAGACAAAACATCAATGACTGATAGCTGTGAATTTAATAACAGAGGATGTCATTCATTCATTTTTTTAATTTTTTCAGCTACTTGACAAGCCGAGCCATCACTATTTGTGTTTGACTAATTTCATTTGCCCAAAATCAAACAAACTTAACAGGAGCAAGTAAACAAAATGTTTACATATGGCTAAATGTTCAAAAGACACTACTTTCTTGAAAAATGTTGCTTCTGTCTATGTTAAAATGGCTAATTTCAATAAAACACAGCCAGCAGTTATCAATGCATAAACCTTTGTTGTGGTCTGCAATAACCCCCAAAGAGCCAGATCAAAAGAAGTAATCCAACTATAACAGAACGGAACATTTTGATGAGGTTGTGATGTCTGCGTTGAATATTTTTGTATCGTTTCTGTGACAGTCGCACCCATGGGCTCCCATTTTCAAAGGACTTCATGTAGAGAAGTGCGGCAATGAAGAGGAGCGCTTCACACAAATCAATGCCTACATTCAACAACATGGATGAAGAGGCCAATTTTCCACTCCAGTTTGAAACACGGCTTCTTTTGATTGGATGTGCAAAGATTCCGGATTTTTCATTACACGCATCCAAACATCCTGCTGACTCCTGTTTATGACAACACTGACACCAGGTCACACTCTTGAGATTTCAATTTTTTTCAAGCACCGAGGAAATGAAAACAATCTGCATCCACAAACCCATTTTAAAGTGGATGGCCTTTGATCCCACAGGGCCAAACGTGCATATTTGTACCCCACGTGGATCAGGCATGAACGAGCATGTGCACGTGTGTAATCTAGACTTAATTGCATTCGTTTTTTAGGACTCCTGTGCATGTGTGAGAAGTTCAACTGAACAGCAGCAGCTCGAAACTCAAACCGCCATTAAAACTGCCTCGTTTTCTGCGGGTGTTCGTTACCTCGATCAACCAGGGAAGGCTGTGACCTTACTTTGAGGACCTACTTTTTTAAAAAGGACCGACTTTGATTTGCCTTTATTTTACAAAGAGAAAAGTTATTCTGATGATCACCGACCTGTAAGCACAGCTTGAGCGAGATCAGACAGCAAACTGCGCCATCAATCATGGAGATAGTTGAGTATGCACAGCGTGGTTCCAGTGATTAATCAAATGCCAAATAAAAACCATCTCAGAGACGTTGCATGACGTTCGCTAAAGAGAAGAGATTACTGTTGCCTGATATGGCACAAACAGGTACCAATCCTGCCCCTGAGATTCCAGATAGTCCAGTTTCTGCTATCTTCCTCGCCTGGAAAATGTCACCACCATTACAGTGTGACAACTGCATGTTTACCAGCACACTCTGGTGCGCTGCTCTGCCCACCTCGGCACAACCTGGGCCACAAAAATAGCACCTATGTTCAAGTTTTCAGGGGGGAAATCTGCGCAATAAAGACAAGTTCAGGTTATTTTCAACTTCTTTGCAACTGAA
The DNA here is from genome assembly GCA_016586285.1 of Arothron firmamentum. Taxonomy (NCBI): domain Eukaryota; kingdom Metazoa; phylum Chordata; class Actinopteri; order Tetraodontiformes; family Tetraodontidae; genus Arothron; species Arothron firmamentum. The sequence goes on along the minus strand of BJFM01000528.1, from coordinate 73,751 downwards.
TCTCCTTCTGTCATCGCCAGTGCTCGATCGCAGCCACCACCCAGGGCTCCAGTCTGAGCTTTTAGCACCGCTATCACCTGCACTCCTGACTTTGCCATTTTGACACACCGGCACGTCATTTAGCTGCCTCACTGCCTCACGGCACTGCAATAATACCTCTAGATATCACCTTTTAATAGTCTACACTCAAGACACTCTCAGAGAAACATGCGGAGGAGCTGCACAGCTCTGCAGAGCAGCTCCATTCAGGTGTTCGGTTCTGTTAACCTTAATGCTAACGGCGTTTGGTGGCAGCCTTTGCACATCTGCTCATTTGTGTTCCAGTGGTGTGAGTGTGTGTGTGTGTGTGAGCAGGAGGAAGTCAAGCATGGGCAGAGCAGGGGAGAGAGAGAGAGAGAGAGAGAGAGAAAGAGAGAGAGAGACAGAGAGAGACAGAGAGAGACAGAGAGAGAGAGCACAGCTGTTAGTCATTTATCAGAACTGCTGAAAAAAGTATTGAATTCAATTGGAAGTCAAATATTAATGTTGGATCAAAAGAAAGAAAGATTCCACACCACTGCCGAGATGGACTTAAATCCGGTCAAATGTGGCACCAGAGTGTCCTTTTAAAAGCTTTATGATGGGCCATTACAGACAGAGATTTAAAAAATAATAATAATAATAAAAAAATTATGCAAATGCAATATTTTCTATTAAAAAAAAACTTTGTATAAAAGCTTTCATTGGTGCAAGGAGTCGTATCTAAAACGCAAATAGCAAGAATGTGACAGTCCAGTAGAACCACAGCCACTGGTCCAGAGCCTTTACTTGTTGAGTTTTGGCTGTGCAAGACGGCGCAAAACAGTCCAGTAACACAACTTTTTTCCCCACTTATCAAATTTGAATGATTTGCCTAAAGACTAACATGCTACTTTACTACAGTATATTTATTATTAGTTATTAGTAGTTATTAGTTATTATTAGTTATATTAATATAGCATTGAGGAAGAGGAGTTTCTGATGTGCAGGTATCAGACCATCAGCAAGAAGCTTCTGTGGGAGGAAAAAAATGAAAGGAACATCAGAAGGAGGATGAAGAGAACATCTCCACACCCTAGAAAAAGGTCCAGGCTGAAGTGGCACAAGCAAAGGTCTGAAAAATTCAGCAGAACAGGTAAGAACAGGTGAGAACAGGTCAGGCAGAGACTGAGCTCCGCTGGGAAAGACAGCAGCCAGAGTCCAACAGGTAGATGGTGTTAAATTAAATTTGAACTGAGTTTGAGGTTTATGGTTTATGGTGATTTATTGGTTTTTAAAGGGACGGGAGCACGTCCGAATTCATCGCTTTTGTCATCTTGACGGAAAACAACATGAGGAACAACATCTTATATGAAAAAAGAAAATTGAATTTCAGTGAAGAATAACAACTTTTATAGAAATATTTTTTTAGAACAACTTTTTTATTTCTTTTTACTGTCAGTCTACAACGACTCAAGGTAAATGTAATGAAGTCCCATATTCTCACTTATTTTCCCAGGCCTGCGGGCGGCTGAATGAAATCACAAGGCAGAGACAACTAAACGCCTCGCATGGATTTCCACACTAGATAAACACATTCATCAGAGGAGTTTCATATCAGGGTTTTACATGACAGATGTTGTTCAGGAGTCACCTCAAGAACCTTGTCAAAAACTCACCAATCAACCAATCAATCTGACTGAACGTATCCATCTGTACATAAACCCAAAGGTTAGTTTCCAACCGCCTCCGATTGACACAAACGTGAGCAGCTGAAAATAATTAGGCGGAGAGGGCTGAACTTTGATCGGATTGTGTGTTTTTCCGGGATGCAAGAGGCTCCAAATTGATGTCAGATAAGCTCAGTGTGTGTTAAAGGCCAACAGCTGGCAGGCAGATGACAACAAATCATTCCATCAAGATGGGATTTTTGTCTTTGGGCGTCATATTCTGCCACGCTGTTACCTGCCAAAGCATTTATGGACCACAAGAATTGGATTAATGCAGTATTGTAGTATTTAAAGGTTAGTTTCACTCCATTTTGCATGTATTCCACAACCTCGGCTCCACTCTGCAGATGTGGCTTTTATAGGAGACACAATTACTTGCTTTGTTATTTATAAGACAAATCAACTGCATCGAGTGAATTTTTATGCTTTCCATGATCTCTCTCTCTCTCTCTCTCTCTCTCTCTCTCTCTCTCTCTCTCTCTCTCTTTTTTTTTTTTTTTTTTTTTCTGAAAATGACCTGCAACCAAGTACACATCCATTTGGTTTAAAGGCTTCTATATTTAACCCTCCTGATTGCAGGCTTTTTAAAACAGATGCAGAAAACCTTTCCACAGCAGCAGAGTGAGTGAGAGTATTTTTGGATGCAGCCACAATCCAATTACAGTCGCATCACTTTCATTTTCTCCTCTTCCATAAGGTCTGAGGTGCCCAGTGTTCTTTAACAGAGGTTTTTTTTTGCAATAACACTTTTTCAATGTCCTTTCAAAAACATTTCAAAAACCTGGAAAATGTTTCCCTGCTCTCCAGTGCTGCACTTATGTATTCAGTTTAAACGTCAACTTATGAAGTACTTTTTTTTCCTTTCTGATATGCAAACTCAATTTAATACATCAACTTTGAATTCCTTTGAAAGCCTTCATCGGTTAATGCGTGCTTCATATCTAAGTATTTTCCCTGTCCTTGGTGTTTGGAGGGTTATGTTGGTGGGTTGGTTTTTTTTTGGCAGAAACAACACAATGAATTTGACTTCGAGTCCTTCACTTCTGTGTCATGTACGCTTTAAGACACTGTTTATTCCACAAAATATCTGCAGACCGTAGACCAAAAAGCATTAATGCCCCCCATAAATCATAAGCTATTTGCCACAACGAACACAATGCATTATTCTTTGCCTTTCGCTGCGTGTAGCCATTAAAGCCCTACTGTTACCACCAGGACTGTGTATGTTCATCCCTTTTATTTTATGACAGTTGAGAAAGCCTTTTTTTTTTTTTTTTTTTTTGTTGGGCAGGGCCGGGAAAATCTAATAAGTCAACATCAGTGTGAAGCAGCCGCTCAGATTTTTATTCGTACTGACATGAAAACAGAAAAACTAGAAAGGGGAAAAAACAAACACCACAAAGATGCCTTGATCTTTTGTTTCAACATGGCTGTTTTACACCTAAAAATCTATACCAAGCTGACCGAGAACAAAGGGGGAGGCTTTCTGCAAGACCAGCTCAGTGATGGCTTCAAACTGTGTGTTATTATTGTATTTTCATCCACAGCCACCTAAAAGCCACCAAAGCACATGCTGTATATTTGTATACTGTTGTGACGCTTTAACTAGGATGAACACATGAGAGCACACTTTCTTTTCACGCTTGTCTCCCCGTGAGGCTCCACGGTCAGACGACGCCACTTTAGAGTCAGACAGAGGCGTGGAGCTGGACAGATGCGATATCATCTGCAAATGAAGCGAATCAACATGAGCTACGAAAGCGGCGATTGCAATTACCTTTCTGTTTTCCCACAGAAATGTTCGTTCTGTTTTAGAGATACAGGACTTGTGCCTGACAGCTGCAGACTACAGAATCATTTCCAGAATGACGCTGTTATTCTGGCGGGACTCACCCACGGATCTCTGCTGTGTGCCGCATTAGCACCAACGCTGCTGTGGACCGCAGAGTGACCTCTGGAACGGTGCCATTTCAGTCATGTTTACAATAGTAAAAGGTTGTTTTTTTATGAAAATTGTTAAACTATTTTATCCTCCTCTCCTTTTACATTTAGTCTTGTCCTTCAACCAAAAGTGCAACGGCTAGTTAAATAATTTTGAACCCATGAACTACTCATTCCAATTGAAGTACAATTTAACTCATAATTGGGCCGTCAGGGGTGTGACCTTCAGGGTCTGCCATGATCTTTCTGCTGCTTTTCTGCCCTTTGTATCTCATCACACACATTCCATCAAAATGTGATGATAAAAATGTATAATATATGTGGTAATAAAGTCAATTACACAGCAAACAATCGAGATTGCTCTGTGTGTTTCTCATTGCTCAGGGTTAACTGAACTTTTCTACTGAAGTGACAGTGTAGTGTCCATTTTCCTCCAGAGCCTCTGCCCTTCAGCACGTAATGCTCCGTAATAGCTGTTCACCGCGGGGGCTGCTGCTGTGCGAAACATCTAAATGCTTCCCGACAGTCCTGGATAAATTATTCCTCACTGTGCTGGCTTTGGGGAAATGCTGGTGACACTGGAAGCTGAAATACTACAGCGAGGAGGTGCAGCCTGCGATGCACCAGAAGAGAAACTGCTTGGCCGAGCTATTGGAGCAGGCTTTCATGTTTTCAGCTTGTTTTTCACAGCCTACAGCTCCAAAGACAGTTTGGACGAGGGTGGGGGGAGCGATGGGTGTTTTAAACACAGGGCCCGAGGTGCTTCAGAGAGAAGCAACTCGCCTGTCTTGACTTGTTTAGTTCTGAGACTGTCTTACTTTTCTGTGCTGCTGCCGAAACCGAGATCCAGGAGGCAACAAACGCGACTCTCAACCATTAAGAACGGTTGCTGTGGCAGATGTGTGTGTGCGTGTGTGTGTGTGTGTGCGTGTGTGTGTGTGTGTGTGTGTGCGTGTGTGTGTGTGTGTGTGTGTGTGTGTGTGTGTGTGTGTGCGCGTGTGTGCGTGTGTGCTGAGCTGACACCTGCAGAAACCTCAAGGATTCAATCACGCGTTCGTTTGCCATACAGTCGGATAGACTCGGGCGCCAGTCGGCGGCGTGTTACCACTGACGAATCAGCAGGAAGTGCTGCGAAGCCTTGGGCTGTGCTGTAACAATCCATTCATCTGGATTGGGTGTTATCTACGAAGAATAATTATCAAGCGGGACTTTACTCTCCCTGGGAGCGGAACGAAAAATTATTTCCGCTCCGTTAAGGATGGAAATACCACATTAATCAATGTTGAGTCTGTCTCAAAGAATCAGATTTCACAAAAGCAATATTTTGGCTCCAAATTCTTGGGTTCAGGGAGACGCAGCCTTTAATTTGAAGAATGTTTAATAAGGCACTTCACGCGCAGGCTAAGAGATGGCTAATGAGGAGAACAGTATTGTGTTATGATGTAGATTCTGTTTGATCTATTTAGAAGGACAAGACATAAAAAGCAGGAAAGAAAAAGGTGAAAGTGATCAGGTCTTGTGGATTAAGAGCATCATATGGCCTGACAGAGCAGACGCGCTGCACTCTTCCATGGGGTAATCAGCAACGATCAAACCAATAAGCTTTATAACTCAGGCATGACCAATCTATCACCGGAGCCGCAGAGGGGGTGGCTCAGGTGGCTCATTTTTTAGTTTTTAAAATACTAAAACAAAAACATTAGCTGGAGGAGTAGTTTCATTACCTTCTATATCAGAGACACGCTCATTAAGATGCAACCAGGAGCCATAATTTATAGTCAGGCTGCTCCTCAGGCATTTGGGCATACAATATAAACAAGCTCAAGTCATCCCATTTGCACTGTCCTTTCCAGCCTGGGCTCCGAGAGAACACTTGTAAAGGTCATCAGCCTGGATGATAACGTGTTATACAGCTTGTGACATGATTCCAGGGTGTATCAGACACCCCTCTGTGAAAAAAGGGTGGATCTGATACATTTCAACTCTCTGAACCTCAAACAAATGCTTACTTCTCAATGTCGGGTTGAAACTGTCCAGATTCTGCTTTCCCCGCTAATGAAATGCGCATTTCTTATCAGTATTTATGCTTATCTTATTTATCGGAGCGCCTGGATCCTCACAAGCTTCTGAAAGGCACAGGAGACGTTTCTGTGCGCAAATTCCAAGTTGATGCCTGCTGCATTTTATTGATATCTCCGCAGCACAGTTTGCTGCTGCAGGATACACACAGTCTAATCCTCCTACCAGTCACATCATAATGGAGCTGCCGGGACATGTCAATAGACAGTGGCTCCATTTTATCTCAGCGCTGCCAGTGGATCATTAGCTGCTATCGCTCTGCAAAAACTCTCCGCTGAAGTTTGAGCGTGGACAAAATGGCTAAAGAAATGCTGCGAGTCCTCCACTTAAGCCGGCTCTCCTCTCACTGGGGATCCTTTTTAGGGAAAGTCTAATTTGAGTGTCACTTCTTGCCAGTGGTGCTTTATGGTGAAAGATACTGAGAAGATCAGAATATTTTAATACACACATACAGCTCGGTTGAAACTAAGATATGGATGCGTTACCGAGAATTCTTTTCGCAGTTGCACAGTTGCACATTTCAGGGAAACAAAACATATTCCATTAGCTTCACCTCTTTGCAGTTCAGGAAAACAAACACTGTAAGTTTTAAATAGTATGAAAATCACTGAAAACACTCCATTTACCCTATACAGTATACTAACTAGGGGCTCATTTTGCCAATGTTAAGTGAGGAACCCTATTGAGTATACACGATGTATCCCATAACGTATTGTATAAAGGACCTGTAGATGCTACCTAACCAAGCGGTATATCCCATCATCCTTTGTAGTTGCGCCAGCTGGCCTTCTGTATTAAATTGTTGAGTTGTTGTTTTCGAATCATCGCTCTCTTCTCTTAATAACCCAGTCTGGAACCAGTCGGTCTCCCGGGTCTTTATTTGGGTCCCGTCTCCTGAGTCGGTCGTTCAGACACTGACAGCACCAGCGCGGCCCTAATGAGGAACAAACTGCAGCTAGCAGATCAGAAATAAATCAATATGGATTTTAAAAGATATTTCTGATTATTACACAATGTTTTTAGGTCATTTTTTGTTTATTTTTGTTTTACCAAAAATGCTTTCGGATGTTTCATTTAAATTTGGCAAAAAAAAAAACAAAGAAAAAAAAAATAAATTGATCAAGCCTTCAAAGATCCAATTTTGCGATTTTTCTCGGTTTGACCAGCTGTCACTTTCTGCAGTGATGTCTGAAGCGTCTGACATGTTTTTGTCCAGAGTCGAAAATTCAGAGACGGACAGACTTCAAAACCATTTAGAACACATGATTAGCTGTCGCAGAGTCAGCCTGGATGAAAGGGCTGTCAGTCAGTCTGACAGTGGATGAATCCACACATTCAGCGGTTGTCTGGCATATTAGGATTAAAAAAAAAAAAAAAAATCTAGAAAAAAAACTACTTTAAACACCAATTCACCCTGACTGTGGTTAATTAGTGGTTATTGTTTAAGTTGCACTAACCACAAGTCTGAATGTAATTCAGGACTTCTGGGAGCAGTCTGCAGCATTTAGGGAGAGGTGTCCTCATTCGGAGGGTTGTCCTTGTCCTTGAGACAGCGTGCCAACGTGTCAGCTGTATCTGGTAAAGCTGACAGCAGAGCGGAGGGGGAGGGGGTTGATGCAGCAGGAGGCGTGGGCGAGCGAGGGTGTGTGAGGGGGGCCCGTTTGCAGGGTGTTGTTTGCGGCGATGATTGGACCAGACAGGGATTCCTCTAATGGTTTAAATGTCAACTGGTCAATAAGAGCTTGCCATCCTGTCATTTCTCATTTGCTGCGAGACAGAGGACGCTGTTAAAAACTGAAACCAAAATTACCCACCTGACATCCCTCCAGAGTCGGTTCTCCCATCAATGCATCGCCTCGTTGGGTAGCTTAAAGAATCGCCTCCATTCTGGCTCTGATGATCTACTTGTTATTTGCAGCAGCACAAGATTCGTGTGGGTTGGTATGGAGAAAAATTGTTTTTAAAAAAAAAGCATTATGCACCATCCTAAGATCAAGTGGTCAAAAGAAAAAACCTTCCTGCTGCGATCTTACTCCTCTGTGTCTGATCTCTAATATCAACGTTTCTGTCTTTGTTTTTTCAAACTATTCCAAAGTCCAGCCGGTGGTTGTTTTTAATTTTTTAATGTCCCTCCTCTGTGCTTCACTGTATCTAATGGGCTGCACGTGTGTAAATCTCATTAAGAAATGCAACAGAATAATCGTAAAGCACATTATTTTTAACAGCCATTTTCTAAGCAATAAAAGTAGGAAAATGTAATTTGGCACAATTACAGCGTGACTCAGTTAATCTGTTGAATGATGCAAGTCATTTCAGTGATGAGTCACAAGCGAGAAAGAGCGAAACTGCTCTGAAGCCGGCAGTAGAACGATGGAGCTCATTCACAAACTGCAAAACTGAATAAAGAGACAACGGCATGATTATTTCTTTTAAGAAATTATCACATTATCACCTCAGTTAATAGACAAAAGCGTGTTTCCCAGTTGGTTCAACCACCCATCCATCCATCCATCCATCCATCCATCCATCCATCCATCCATCCATCACAGGAAAGATGAGGTATTTATGAAGAATTTGGGCCTAGAGCCAATAGAATGTGCATGTTTTTGGACTGCGGGAGTGAACAACAGTGCCCAAAGAAAACCCAGATAGAAGTTTGATGCGATGAAAGTCCGATAAAGACACAGAGACAAAAAAGTAAAGCTTAACTATCAACCGCCTCATATATTTTTTTTTTAATGATACATAAAACCGGTTGACATCACTTACAGCAGAACTTTTATGATAATTTATATTTGCATGGAATCTCTGCTTTTAGTATTCCAGTCTAGAATGTATGGAAATGTTCTGTCTTCTGAGGTTAAAGATGCAAACAGATTACTCAGATGGGGGTTACACATATGCGATTAAGGCGAGCATTTGTCTGATAAGACAAGCCTTTTCTTTCCTGGCTGTCCTCTGAGAGCGAGACCAATGAATATGTTAGCCAGTTCAAATCAGGAGCATAATCCAGGACAGGAACATTCACGCAGGCTGTGTGCTGTCTGCTCGGAGGATTAAATCGATGACTCTGGGTAAACAAACCAGTGAGCCGGGACAAAGATTTCTGCAAATGCAAGAAAGCAGCTTGTGTGTTCTGTTAATGAAGCGATCTATACCGAGGCATCCGGGTACAGTCAACAGACCCAGGCTCACGGCCTTATTGTTAAAATACAGTTTTCCACTAAAACAAACCAGACTTTTTGATCCCAACCATGTTTATGTTATTGACACATGTCAAGTCTGCCTTCCTTATTGACCTTTAGTAATTAACACCATTTTGCCTTTACTGCACTGCAGAATTGATGACCAAGGAAGACACCCGCCGCTGCAAAACCCATCGATCTATTTGCATTGATCTACCCTAACTGCTTTCTATAAAGCTTTAATTTAGGCCATAAATATTGGAGCCTGCAAACCTTGCGTAGACACGACTGTATCTTTAAAACACAATGAATTACACAGGTTCTAGGCATATCTTATTATCTGTGGCACAACACAACACCACTCACTCACAGACACGTTCGTGAAGTGTGTTCAACTCTCCATTTCTCCATTTATAGCTAAATTAGAACTTGGGGGAGGGATAACATTATCCTCCTGAGGACAGAAGAAAGAACTGTTTTCCATACTCTGCATTTTGTCTCAGCATGAAAACAAAGTTCCCCTCGTTTCACCCAAAGCCAGAGATATCTTTGGAAATGCCAGCCTGTCCTGTATTTATCACTCTTCAGGAAGGGAGGCCTATATTTATCAAATGACAGAGACAAGGATGTAAGGATACAGAAATAAACAACTAAAAACCAAAAAATACCACAAAAAATACAAATGTATTTAAAAAATAAATGTGCTTTAAGCGCTGATGGTTCTTTCTCCTTCCTTTGTGTGCTGATAATGTGTCTACTCATAATAATATTGTGTTTTTCAGAGCGTGCACAAACAGCTGTGTCCAATATCTCTGAGAGCTGCCTGCGAAGGACACAGTTCGCTGCAGCCGCCTGGTTTACGCGTCTGTAATTGCACCCCAGTGGCTTCAGGCTCTAATTACTGTTCAGGGATCAGTGGCGTTATATGTAGCATGACTGCCGAAGCCAGCAGGTGGTCACTCAAACCAGCCCTCATGCCCAAACAATTCAGCTCTAACGTTTTCAGCCTTTTTGATCATAAAGCGCTCAACTTTCTCTCTACAAATGTGAACTTTTCCCAATTAGCCAGGATTTGTCTGGTTTATTATTGGTTCAGAGGATTTGCTTGTGTAGCCGTGTGTGTGTGTGTGTGTGTGTGTGTGTGTGTGTGTGTGTGTGTGTGTGTGTGTGTGTGTGTGTGTGTGTGTGTGTGTGTGTATCCTGTCAAAACCAAATGTTTATGGGAATGTGGGAGCTGGAATTCCAACAGTGTAATGGCTACCGGTTCCCAGCTTGTATCATTTCTTCTTCATTACCCACTAAGCTGATTTTTTTTTTTTTTTTTAAAGGAAAAAAGAATATTTATTAAACAGGCATTGTCAAATATTGTTAAAATACATACTTCAGACATGTTGTGGAGTAATTTCCAAGAATGTTATGTGTATATTGACATAATCCGTTAAGTCTCCAGCACTGCGCTGTTAGTGCAGGAAGTATTGATTAATTATTGATCGAAGGACTTCAAAATAACTTCTCCCAGCTCTGTTTTCATAGATTTTCCACATTCTCCGCCACATGGAATGCTTTCAACGCATCATTAAAGGACAGATTTCCACTACTAATAGACACTTGAGCTTCCACAAAAAACACCACACGATAACATCGTGAAACGGAACCATCCTAACATAGCGAACGTTGTTAGTCCAGCTAAAAACACTCGGATCAAGATACAATGAGGAGGACACACACACACATTGCTCCTTGTGTGAAAGCACAGTAAACTGTATTATCAATGACTGATCAATGACATTTGTTGCTGCAATTCTTGTCATTTCAATCTCCGTAGTCAAGGACATTCCAGTACTTTTCAAGGACTTTCTGCTGACATGCGCGACATCTGAGTTCCTGCTGATTGGAGCCATGCTAGACGGCGTTAAATCGCATTTGTATGGATGAAATATGGTGAAATGTTTCTTTGTAGGCATCCGGGTGATTCTGAGCAATTTGGCAGAGGTTTGATGAGACCTGTCAGAACGTCAGTGAGAAATATCTTAATACATGGATCGGGTTTAGAGTCAGACAGGCTCTGGAGCGGATCCACAGCTTCTAGTCAGTCCAATTTAGGCGACCAGATTCGACCAGCCGAACAGTTGCGTTCAACTCTGTGGCACAATGTGATGATGGAGAACATGAGGAAATGCAGCAGGAGTAAAGAAACACAGGTGACAGATTATGAGGTGATGGAGGAAAAAGGACAGACGCCAGGTACAACCAAAACATGACAACAGGCACCAACCGACTCTGAACTTTGCTGTTGTCCCTCATCTTTTGCTGCTGTTTTATTGACAATCTACTCTCATTAGCAGATTCCAGTAGACAGTTTATCAAAGAATACTGAATCCATCTATGCGTAATTTTATATTAATTGTCATTTTGGTGCCAGATATACCTCCAAAATCACAAGATGTAGAACTTTTTAAAACAAATTCTCATACTTTCTGAAATTAGGCAGCAAAAAAAAGTGAAATTAAACAGCCTGTATACATTCATGCTCCACTTCAGCACTGGTTAGAGCTGCTTTGGATGTTGCGCAGACAGCGTTTAGGAGCACAAAACTAATCTGGTTTAGTTTAGTTTAATCAGAGTCAAATTAAAAAAGGTCTTCCCCATCGTGCAAATGTGATATTCAGTTTGACATGCGCTCTGTATAATCTAATGTTGGATTCATCTGGTTTTTAAATGAATTATAATTGATACCCAAACAGTGATTTTAATGGGCGCGTGAACGAGTTCCTGACTGCAGGTCGCTGCAGTCCCACTCCTGGGACAGAGATGAAGGAGAGGCAGCCCTATCAAGTTAGCATCAGATAGCGCCTGCTAAAGACGGTACATCTGAGCTCCGCTGGCGGCACGGAAAAGTAAGCAAAGATGCATGACGTTGGAAAAACTAGAAAGGCTTGACGGCTGTAGGCACTGACAGCGGGAAAGGATAATGTCACTTTTTATCAGCCGGATTACGAGTAAGCATCCCAACCAATATGAAGTCGGGCATGTTATCTAATCAGAGTCTATCCACTTACATAACAGCGTTTTTGTGTATAAAAAGAGGACAATCATCATTGTCGCGTCAGTCCCTGCATAGCAACAGAGGGTTTTTTTTCAAAAGGCACATGTTGTGCTCCTGAGGCTGCCACCTTGACAGTAACACAGACAGACATCAGCAGCTGGATGGAGCTCAATCAGGACTAGGGCGCTTGTAAATCAGCTTCATTAGCCGTGCACGTGAAGATCAGCTACAGGGAGAAGCTGACTGAGTCGGCTTGTGTCGCTTGGACTGCGTTAACGAGCTGCACTCCTCTTTGAGGCGAGACATCCCTGACCTCAGAAGATCTCACACGCATCCAGTCTCAGCTGCACAAATTGGTGATCCGTCAGAAGTGGAGCAGCGGCTTTTAATTTGCATTCGAATGAAACGGAAAATTAAAGGTTCAGGAATTCCAATTTTTGAACAGGGTCTTCCTTTGTTTCTGCATTTGTTCTGCAGAGACTCTGCAGGAGACCTGGTTACAACTCAAAAGCAGGCGTGCGGTAACAGGCAGGCAGCAAAAAAAGAAAAGAAAGTCGCTATTTTTCTGGGTTACAGTCTGAACGTCTGAATGTTCCGCTGTGCTTTATTAAATGGAAAGCCGTGCATTATGCTGTTTGATTAACAAAAAAAAAAAAAAAAAGTTAGGATCACAGAACTGAGCTGGGGGACCTACATTATAATTAGGACTCGCAAGGTTGGGTGCTTTTTGCCACTGCTGATCACAGTCACTGAAGGTTTCACCAAATGGTTTAGGTACGAATCAGATCTAATTACAAGTTCGATAAAAGTGCAAAATTACCAATAATTACTATCAGAGAAAAATCAGAGTAACGTATATCAAAACTCAAGGACTGCATGATGGACCCTTGAGTCTGCCTGTCTGCGCCCTGGACAACAAATAGCAGGAGATTAATATACCTGTGTTTTGCATTAGCTAGCTTCTAGGGCAGTATTTGTATCTATTCCCTTTTGCAGTCATCATATTAGCTTCCATATTAAGCCCCACAGGCAGCAGACAGAGGCTCTCCTCGGAGGGATCTGAGGGATGATGCTACAGACGTTACGAAACGCATCACGACTGCGAGACATTCAGTGGGAGCGAAACATTCGTTTTCACACCAGTCTCACTTGATTTGAACACGTGCGCTTTATTTCCGGGAGTCATCGCAGTATATTTGTGGCTGGCGCGTTGCGAGCTCGAGTCTGGTCGGGGGGGGAGAAACTCTGATGTGCTTTCCGCTAACTGGATGGAAAGAGAGGGGCCCGCCCCAGGGTCAATCCACCTCGGTGCTGCTGAAATTAGCGTCACGCTTAATTTATTTATGTCTTAACTGAACGAAGGAGCCTAATACAGTAGCCTTAAGGACATTCTTGGCAAGCGCGAGAAAAAGGTGGCATGCCTCTTTATTTTGGCGAGAGTCATGAATAAAATACAAATTTCTCGGGGCAAAAAAGGTTACATTTATGTTCAGTGGGGGTGATTCATGGAAAAGTTTTGACCATATAATGTGCACATAGACTTTTTTATTTCGGGAAAATAAGACCCAGACAAATGCTATCATTATATACCTCCTTACAGAGCTGGAAAGTACTCAAAGCGTTACTCTGCAAAGGACCATTACAGGAGATATATGTTGAATATTGAAAGTGAGAAAAAAGGGGACATTTGTTTGAAATATTGGCTATGAAACAGGCACAGTAACAGGATGGATGTGTGTGTCATGCTGTTATTAAGGCAGTTTGCTGTCATGGTTTATGAGGCTAACAGAGTAAAGCTAAGAGTCCTGTAGCTGGAGGTGATTCGGCTCTTCTCCTGTGGTCAATTAACAAGGCCATCAGGATTTGTCTTCATCTCAGTCCAACTCACTTTGTCTTACCTCGCAAATCTTGATAGGAGTTTTATCATCGGGCTCTTCTGCATATTTATAAAGCCCAAATACAGCTAGCATATAATTAATAGATTGCACTGGCTGGAAATACGTGCTGCTCTACAAAGGTGATGAAGGGGACACTTCTGTCTCCCAGCCTCCACCTTACGTATAAACCATCTCACCGAGTTTGGTTTTAAAGTTGTCGCACAAACGCTAAAAGTAAAAAATGAAATCTGCATTTTCGATTCACAACACACCGCCAGCAGTTCAGCCCCTAAATAAATTGCTCGCAGATACTTAAAAAAAGAAAACAAACCTGCCATTCTTCCTGATAACCAAGCGGGAACGAGAGCTTCGCACAGGATAATGATGCAGCCTTAGTTGAGATCCTTTTTATTGGTGACAGCCAGGCTGACCCTCTCTTCTAATTAAAAGTTGTGCTCCAAAGACTGGGCCTTGTTAAATGAGATTTAGCTACAGGAAAGAGAAGAAGGAAGGCTTTGGGAGGTTTCATGATACAGCCACACACTAGGAATAAATAGATGCTTGTATGGCGACGCCTACAACAAATATTTCATGAATGTCACAATAAAGCAGCCTGCAGAAGGAAACAGTTAATTAAGTTTTTGATGGGTCCTGCCTGTCCAGAAGAAAAAAAACTTTAAACATGACGGTTGTTTCACCTTTAACCTCCAACATTTTGTATGTAGAATGTAAGACATACATCCCATTGTTACAATTAATCGTAACACTGGGATAAAAGTTATATGACTGATGATATTTTGGGTGCCTGTAGGAGGGTCAGGACCCCGACAATGATTTCAAATTAGAAATTTCCCAGTAAAAATAACCTTTGTCTAAATGCTAATAGAATCAAGCCTGTGGTGGACTGCGACCTGGATCCTTTGACATCCTTTGCTTTCATTTTGTGACGCTGATACACTCTGGACTTTTCTATCCGCTACTAATGAAAAGCCCGAAGGCACAAAGAATACTGATCGCATTAATGCACGGTTGTATATCAATTATTAATTCTGAGCCAGATGCACCTGCAAAATCTGCATTGCTGTGGTTTTGAAATCTTCTTTCCTTTTTTTTCTTTACCCAATTTTCTGTCTGAAGTTCAGCAGTAAATTCCAATGTGACCTAAATAGTTCCATCAGTGTATAAAATGTGGGGTTATTTTAAAACATAAAATAAAATAGTGGCATACGTTCAGAGCTTATACATTTCCTCATGCTGCTGACATGCATAGATAGATAGATAGATAGATAGATAGATAGATAGATAGATAGATAG
>BJFM01000528.1:45418-58562 GCA_016586285.1 Arothron firmamentum | reverse complement strand
ACAGACAGACAGACAGACAGACAGACAGACAGACAGACAGACAGACAGACAGACAGACAGACAGATATAATACTTATCATACAAGGTCAATTTATTTTATTTTGTTTTATTTTTACTTAATACATTTGAAACAGAATCTCTGATGGTACCAGAGGAGAGCGTCAAAGATGACCTGAATCACAGATCTCTGCCCTTCCTTTTCTCTTGAAACCAAATTCTGCTGAAAGAAGTGCCTCTTTAATGAACTGACCTGTATTTTGACTATGTGTAAAACTGGGAGCCTTCCTCATTTCTAACTGTGTATATCAAGAAAATTTACACACAAAAAAATCAAACTGCCGCCGTGATATTTTCTGCATCTGGTTTTCAGTGTTGTGTACTTTATTTGATCAAAATAAGCAGAGGAGTAGAGCTTGCATGTAATAAAATAATAATAATAATTGGAATAAATATCTGCTGCTACATCAGTTAAACAGTTAATAAACTGCAGTGGATAGATCTTTCTTGATGTTTGGAAGCAGGACAGTGCTGCTTTATGCATCCTGTTGAGGAAACATTTCATAAATATGAATGCATTCATTACTGCACATGAACATGATGCAGTTTTTGGTGTGATATGAGGATCTGATTCTGATCCAGTTTGAGTTTTTAGGCCAGTCCAACCTCTCATAACAGATGTGTGTGTGTGTGTGTGTGTGTAGGAGAGAGGCAGGAATACACATTCCAAACTTTTATAATGAATATTTAACAGTTTTTAATTATAAATACTGCAATCAATGATTTAGAATTCTACTCAAGTGCTTAAGTACACTAACTACTAATGTGAATATTATTGTAAATTACACAGCAATTTAAGAGACAGACTCATGTAACTACTGAATGAAAACAAGATCTCAGAACTTCTTTTTCCCCACTCAGGAGAACCCTTGTGTAGAGGCCAGGACCAGCACTTAAATGCCCTTAATTCAGCATCCTAAAACCTACTCATGACATCATTTACAGTTACATTTGCACTTAATAATAAATATTAAGATGTGTGGATTAGAATTTATTTTATCTCACATGTCCACGTACTGTATATATATCATGTTTCTTTTGTGTGAAAAGTGGTGGACGACAGCTTCAGCTGTGCTAAATCTGTTTCTGTCTTCTTCTTTTTCCTCTCATTTAACACAGGCTTTTCTGTTTGTTCCGTTCCAGGACAAAGAAGGTTTCCTATCAACAGATAAGCGCAGCTTTATGCATGTTTGTTAGTGGAAACATCTTGACCTTAAAGCAATTATATAACTGGAACAGGAATAAAAGTGTTACTTAGTAATTAGCCGGCCGGAGCTAAAGACAAGTACAAAGGGTGTCCTGAAGTTGCCCTGAGAGGGAAACCGCCACTGTGTGTTCTGATCGTTACTGCTCTCTGTGAAGCCTCATCTACAGCATCCGTCCATGAATTTACACAGAATATGAACTGTGTCGAGATGTAAACAATCAACAGCAAAGAAGGGATAAGAAACCAAGTGCAGACCCAGGAGACGGACAGTTAATATTGTACACAATGATGCAACCGAGACAAAATTTCCCCCTTGTGGGAATTGTCTGTAAAGCTAAAGATGAGCTCTCTGGGGAAATGAAAACACTTCAAGTATGATGAATAACACAAAGAAAATACAGGCAAAATATGACATTTACAAGACATCTTGTAATCACTCTAAAGACAATATAAGGAACAAACCAAACCAAATTTAGTGCAAATATACAGAATATAATCCTCATCCTGACTGACCGGCAAAGTAAGGAGCCTGAAGAGTGGTGGATCCAATGATGGCTGCACATCATAAAAGAAACACTATAAAGTCCGGATCTAATGAAAATGTGTGATTTATCTCTCAATAAGAACTTTAGTCCTGAATTTAAAGCCAAGTTATTTATGATATTGAGTCTGTAAAGTGATAAAGGCACCACATTATTGTGAGGGATGGAGCCTGCAATTCTGATCTATCACAAAGAAGACCCTCGTGGACATTTTTCCATTTTTTGGCACAAAGCAAGCAGAAACACAAAACAGACAAAGTGAGACTGAAGAAAAGAAGAAAACGTCTTCTTGTTCCTCCTCAGATCTAACTTGGACACCATGCATACAATTAGAAACTCATCAGCTCTGTCAGAGCCACCGGAGGGAGACAATCACAGCAAATTGGAACAGTTTTCCCTCTGTTTCGCTCAGTCTTTCTCACACAAAGAGAGGAAATTAGGAGCTGATCATTGGGAGGAATGCTCTGGATACAACAGAGCGACAGGATATTATCATCCCTTTATCTGCTTTTGCTAAAATTGTGTGAATTAACGCATCGTATTAAAGATAGATAAGTAAAGAGCTGCACCCAGCCAATTCTCTGCTCATATAACCTGATGAAAGTAATTCTAGACTTGTGCTTCTGTAGTTACTTTATGTGGGATTAAACCAGCCTGCTTATCATTCTGCAGGGTTCTAAACTCATATTTCTAAAGATTAGGGGTGGGGGGGAGAAAATAAGACTGTGAGTTAATTTTAAAATCTTGAAAGGAAAAGGCATTTTAATCTACAAAGTACCTCGCAGTATTGGATAAAGCATTGATCTTGATTTGATTTCCTTATGCATGCACACAATTTTGTACAAGCATGTAAAATCTAAACTACTCGGATGGATTAATAAAAACAATGGGGAATCCATGCAATACTGATTATTCCTTTTTTTTAGTTCCAATTAGAGCATAAAACCTTTTCATATTTATGACAATTTAAAGATAGATAGAGAGAAACAAGGCATTTATCGGTATATTTCTTATAGAACTGTCTGAAATACAAGTGCCTAGCAAAGATCAGGGCACAACAGCTACAGATAATAGACTTGAACTGAAGAAGGCAGACGCACATTCCAGCAGCTGCTGCGGGAACTGAGAAGGTAAATGTTCCCATGATGGCAAACATCCTTCTTAAAATAAGAATTGCAGAGCCTGAGGTGCACTAAACCACTTTGCAAGACAATGTTGGTCAAAATTCAGTCGCAAGTATACAGTGTAATACCTATAAAACAAAGATAATTCACACGCTACAGAAGAAAATCCAAAACGCATCAATGCACCAAGTGTCCGGGTTCGTGGTAAGGATCCAATGCAGCACGAATAGCAGGTAAGCTCTTTAATCTCCAAACAGGCAGATACAGGATCAGGCAGTCTCAAAGTCGGGGACAGAAGGCAGGCGGGTTTACCAGGAAACGACAATAAGAGCAGGTCAGGTTCAGGTGGGCTCACAGACAGACAGTCAGGCAGAATACAAAGCGCTGGAGCATGTGGTAAGAGCAAACGACGATCTGGCAAAGAGTCATCCAAAGCTGGTGCTGATCAGTGGGCGTAGCGCTGGAGGCGATTAGCGGGAAAACACCGGAGGCCGGCCAGCAACAGAGGCAGGTGCAGTTTGGCAGAAACAGCAGGCGCGGCTCCTCCAGGGGCGTGGCGAACCGGCGACCGTGACACCAAGAAAGAAATCAGAGCCTGGCTTGATGATACAATTGTTTTTTGGGTTAAGGATGAGTTTCAGACGCTGGAGGCCCAGTGGGTCCCAACTAGATGCCAGCTAGATCACCATCCAACCAGGAAATACATCACAGAATCCCCCCAAACCCCTGGAACCAATACACCACTGAAGATAGAGCTTTGGAGTTTCTTCAGCAGCCAGAGTAGTTTAAAACACCATATGCTGAGTACTTTGTGGTCTACGTTTTTTTAAAGAACCTAAGTAATGACAGTATTGGCTACACAGTTACCATGGCAACAATGTTCAGCCCTTTTCTCAAAGCATCCTCTAGTTACTGATTTCACCCCTCATCCATATTCCTCACCCACTAGGTCCTCCAACCTATACTCCGCTGCACTGAGATTCCATAATGTCATTTTTTTAAATGAGAAAAAAAACAGACCTTGGTTCATACCCTTTACCCACAACCTGACTGGAACTTCACTCAACCTCTCACTCAGTGTTTTTTCTTGGCTCCCCACTGCCTCTGAAATCTCTTGTCTCAATTCTGGGTTTAAGTCTCACATCTGTGTGCTGAATGTCCCCTCCAGAGTTTTAGTCAAAGCCCGTTTTCCCCTCTCAGGTACCCCTCACCTCTGCTGTTGTCCATTCCTCACTCATCACCCTCAGAAACTACAGCTGTTGCAATACAAGCAACACTGTATTATACCGGCACAACCTTGTGCCAATGCTAATAATTAGAGTAACTTTGTCTTTCATAAAGTACTAAAAAAAAAAAAAAAAAACCTCCAGGTCCATCGATGCCATAGTAACCTCTTTGAACAATGCCTTTGATACTATCTCTTACACTTTCTTCCTCAAAAGATTAAGTTCCCTCAGCATCGCCCATTGCTCACTCGTATTATTAAGCTCCCAGTCCTCCCCAGGCAATACAGGTGTTCCCCAGGGCTATATATACGGAACCCTCCCTCTTCATTAACTACCTTATTCCCCTGGTCGATATCTCCATTAATACAAAGTTCATTTCCACTCTTGCACAGATGAAACCCAGCTCTATTTCTCCTTGTACTCAGATCCTGGTTCTCCACTAATTTCCCCCAAATTAACCAGTGATTAAACAGAAATTTTGCTCATTGACATCTAATCAACACACCCCAAAGCTGACACTTTTTTTCCCCAATTACTGACTGCTGTTCTCCATTCCTACAGACTGAGAATCTGATCCTTGACACTGATCTGATCCTCCACATTAGTAACATGACCAGGTCCTTATAATTCTGACTCCTCAACATTAATCACTTCATCCATTCCTTTACTTAAAAATTCATCTGTTTAGGTTAAATAATAATGATACTATTTGTTATTCAGTTACTATTATTTTGTATGGCAGCATATTAAACCTATTTGTCTCATTGTATTGATTGATTGATTGATTGATTGATGTTAAAATGATCTTTTCTGCCAGAATAGATGTGCAAATGCAAAAAAATTTTAAATTATCTATAAATCAAGGAGGAGTTTGGGACATAACACTAAAATCGATAATTCCGATATCGTTTAGTTTCAGTTTCTCTTTGGTTCCTCGCTTCTTCATCTTGCCATTGATGACTGAAAGCATGATGGGGAAAGAACGTGGAGACCTGAGTGAAGTTGTTTCATGCTGTTTAATGGCTGAAAGTGAAATCGCTCAGTAAAAAAGGTTACTGTGGCAACACAGCCAATTAACAACCCGCAAGCACATTAAGAAGCATTAAAAAAAAAAAGAAAAGCTAAAGTGTAAAAGGATCCAGAAATCAAAATAATCTTACATGACCATTAATTTTATTTTATGATTATGCATCTGGTGTCAGATATGTTTTTACTTTGCTTTTTTGGAGCATCGTACACCTCTGTTATTGAGTAGTCAAGAATATAATCTTTACACTTTATAACACTTTTTGTAACTTCAGATTTGAGGTTTTTGTTTAATGTATGCTTCCAAATAATTAGCATAATGAAGGGAAATTTTGAATTTGGTGAAACAGATCTCAGTGAGAGGAACGTTTCCATGAAATGAGGAGATTTACAAAGTTCGTCACAGCTATGAGTCCCTTTAATGACATTCTGTACAAAAACCCTGATCTCCCATAATGTATCAGCTGCTTTATTCTGTAACGAGATGAAATATATTCCATTTTTAAAGGATAAAGTCATCTATAAGGTCTTGTGGTTAGATATGAAGCAACTGGATGAGAATGTAAAGGAGCACGGAGTACCCTGATTATTGGTTGACCTAAAGTGGCCGTTGAGCATCCGCTTTGGTGGCAGTGAGAAGAACATACTCGAGAAAGAAATAGAAGAGTTTGGGAACTCGTATTTCAGAATGCGGACGGCGACGACTCAGCTTGCTTATAGACAATGCAGGAGAGAAACCTAACATTGTAGGTTAGGGTTTTAGGTCATTATTTTGTGTTTTTAAAGAAATTAGCCATTTCATGTGTGGTTCCAAACTGCAAATGTATAGACATATAAACCAATTCTAAAAAGAAATGGTTCCTTAACTACTGCGACAAACATGTAGTCATATCACAGGCTGATACTTACATGTGTTCACCATATGTTGGCTTCATATTTACTGTTACTGATAAACTTTAATGATTCTATTTAGTATGCAATTCTACTTTTGTGTGAACAAAATAAAACTGGTGTATTTCCACACATTTCCACCCTTTTCTTTAAGGCAAACTGTTCTGGTTAAGGTGAAAAATTATCTAGACTGTTTACTCTAATGCCCTGGCAATGGATATATCCAGTTCTCTAAACCATTGACCATTGCAATAGTTTCATACTATTCCTTCACTATTTTCACTGACCCAGAGCAGTTTTTAATAATATGTATGCATGTATAATAATTGGTGGTCACACAATTGTGATTAAATGCTGCAAACAGTCCATAATTATAAATGTACAAATGACCGCCACAAACTGATGTTAAACATGGCGGGCAGGGGATACGTGGAAACTGTTGATGATGCAACAGTGCTGTGATGATTCTCTGGACTGATCAGCATCTGCAATGTGTCTACCTCAGCTTTTAGTACCGGAAAGAACCGGGCTGCTATTGTTGGAGTAGTACCAGGGAGCAGGTCCTTTTTCTCAGTGAAAATGCAGAACAAATGTAGAGTAGAGCCGACACCATTAGAGAAAGTCGTCTCTCAGGTGAAGGACTATTCAGGCAGGGACTCTGTTTAACTTGATGCGTAATGCACCAGTGGAACTGAAGAGCTTCGGCCATGATAAAACACACCAATCAGTCCTTAGAGTGGAGATGGAGATGGATTACAACACACTCCTGCTGTAAGCTAAAACGCCTGCAGAGGTCTTAGAGTCCTCACCGCCAAGCCATGTTCAGAAAAGCAGGTTGAGTGACAACTGTGTGCTGGAGATTTGAGTTTTCTATCTCAGACAGGGAGGTTACCATAGTAACACTACCCCATGAATATGACCTGTTTTTTCTTTCTTCTCACCTTCATTGTGTGGAAATGGTGTTTAATCTCTGCATTCATTGTTTTGTGCCATCAAGATGCACCAACGAACAGTGATCTTACTTAACTTTGGAATTAAAATATGCGGAATGAACCAGAGCAAGATTCCAGCGGGAGAAAAAGCCTGAGGCCAACTTTATAAAAAAAAAAAAAAAAAAGTCAATGCACGTTGCCGACCGCGTTGAGACTGGAGCATGAACCAGTGAGGAGCGATGTGCTAGTGGTGCAGGCAAGCTTGAACAGCCAGAGGATCTGGAAAAGCACACGCCAACACAGGAAAGATGCATTCAGCTGAAAATGAGAAGTAGTTACACTCAGAACAGAAAAAAAAAGAAAATGGAAAAACAGGCTTTAAAGGATGCAGGCTGAATTTTAGTGTTGTGTGTCTCATCGCTCACTTGATTCCCCCTCCTTCAGAAATTCATTCATTATTGACACTTCAGGGTCTCCAGATTATTACTGCCTCATTTCAACTTTTGGTTAAATATGCACAGAATACTAATGAGGAGTATCATTATGACCCTGTAAATAACACCCTGTCTTCATGGCACCTGTGATATATCAGAGGGGGCGAGCATTTTGTCCTCATCGTTGATGTGATATGAGCAGGAAACATGGCCAAGCAGAAGAATTTTGAGCAAGTCTGACAAAGGCCGTACTGAGATGGCGAGATGACGGGGTCGGAGCGTCTCTGAAGCTGCTGCTCTTGTGTTCCTGGTCTCCAGAGGTCAGTGTTAACGAAAGTGATCCACGGACCGATCTGTGGTGAATCGTTTTAAAGAATATCTATATAAATAACCCAGCCCTGATGAACGTGCAATGGTTTTTTAAACTGGTCGTCATATGAATCCCACGTCATTCCAAACAAGGGATCCACTGACACTTTTACAATAAATAAAGTCTTTATGACTCGCGACATTCAATTTTATGACTGGACGCACTCTCAGAACGCACTTCTGACATGTACGCGTAAACCCGCAGGCGCTGTTTCAGTCTGCGGATGGATGAGCACATCATTATTATCCCATGAGTGGCTGAGCAATACTCTCATTGTCACCTATGGGCTCCCTTACCTCGTTTGCATTCCGGGAGCAGGCCTTTCCTATTAGGGGAAGTGATTAACTTGCTAATACTCTGAAAATTCCAGCTCAGCAAAAGCCTGCTCAGTATTCACCGTCATGGCCACGGTGAAAGCTGCAAACACTTGGAGGGCACTTGTCCAATATCTGGGCTTTTCCACATTCCTCTGTGATCTACAAAGTTGGATTACCTGTAATTAATACTCCATTCATGCTGTCTGGTGAAGAGTTAAGGGTAAATTTACTTCATGCTTTATTAGTTACTACAAGACACGATTGTGATTATATGAACTCTGTTTTTTTTTTTTTTTTTTACTCAATGGAGACATTCACTGTGGGGAAAACGTGGAGCTACTGTGTTTTCTTTGACTAAGTGTGGTGGCCTTTAAAGTTGTGCAGCTTCCACAGGCTTTTAGTGGCTCCTGGCGTACTGCCACTGGGACACTGGGAATATTAAAGGAGCCCCTGACCTTTCATGTGGACATAGAGTACATGGACTAACTGCCTCTGATCAATAGGAAGGGAAAAGACGTTGGGAGCCAATACTGCTGTGTTTTTTTTTGCTCCAGGGAACACTCGCCTCTCCACCACCCACTAAACCTGTCAGTCACAGCCTGGCCCCCCTCCAACGATGCTACTCTAACTAAAAGGCCACACACCAGAGTTCAGACACAGTCTCAGAGGTCTCCATCATCACAAAAGTGTCCATGGAGTGCATAAAAATGGGTTCAAATACTGTACAGCTTTGAATCTTAAAATAGTCCATAAATCATTTTTTTTCACGTGCATCCACTGAAATCAGCACAGAGGTTAAGTTGCAGGGTCACAAGGGCCGCTGACCTCTGACCCTGCAGCGCCATGTGATAGGCAAGGACACACTCTGGACAGGTCACCTAGCCCCCTCGCAGAGTCCAGTCTCCACTGTGGGTTTTATTTTGGTGGGGAAACCAGAAAGGGAGAACCTTCTTTCTATGCAGAACTGTCGCTGCTGCTAACCGCTGCACCACTGCAGTGCAGTTTTATTCTAAAAGCGCGGTCCATCGCCTGGCCATGGCGGGTTCAAAGCAGAGCACAGATAAATCAATTCACAGCCTGGTATTGTCAAGTTATTCGCCCTCGTTTGCTTGTATTTTTGTATTCAGAGAAGCTTTACGCCTTTATCTGTAAATCGAGTGAAGAGGAGAATTTTTAGTTTTTATTCAAAAAAATAGTTCCAGCTAATGTCATTGTAATAGAAGCCCATCTAAAGCATCCAATACGGAACTACAGGTAATAATCTCTTCTTTTGGTCCTGAAATCAGAAATGCACATCAGGTGAAATTTGTTTTAGTTAAAAGATCAGCCAGCCACACAGTCAGTAATATTCAGCTGAGATTCGTATGAAACATGATCATTTTATTTCCGCATATAACCAGTAACTGGATAAACTTCACTTCTTTAATTAACTCTACAGAAGAGCTGTTGTCAGTGCTCTTGACTGCTGAGAGGAGCCCAGATTCAGAGTGCAGCCTTTAATTGCCTTGAGTAGGAAAGATATTGGAGGGACATTATTCAAATGATGCTGCTCGTTGTTATCATCCTCATGAATTTCAGTTTACCTCATCACTGGAACTTCACAATGGCTGTTAAAAATGGTCCAGCTTTGGCTGGCAGAAAATTATAATGATGGTGAGGAACAGGTGCATAATGGAGCTTTGACTTATTAAACTCCAGGATGTTTCTTTGCCTGGGAATTTTGCTGTTAGAGTTTATTATAATAAAGAACAAGGACGGCGCTCCGCTTTGCTGTATTTTAAGTGTGCTCGCATCAACCGCTCATATCTACCCTTCAGGTTGGGTTCTGACTCACTTTTTGCACATATCAACACTGAAGCTTTTCTCTCTCTCTCTCTCTCTCTCTCTCTCTCTCTCTCTCTCTCTCTCTCTCTCTCTTTCTGTAAAACCTGTTCAGAGATTTCACTTTCATAGGAAATGACGTTTCCATCTGTGCCTCACCGACTGTCACGTCTTCACAGAGTGTTTCCATTCTCTGAAAAATTAAAGTAAAAGCCTCGAAAATACTGCTTTTCGGAAATCATGTATATTGGCGGTTCAGAGACCTGCACATATCCATGCAAAAGCCTCAGACAATCACACCCATGTAGATAACATCTGCCGACATCTGAATATATGTGGGGCTCGTTAATTTAATCAATATCTTGACAATGGCTTAAAAACGAAGGGGCTTTTAGGCAGGAAGAACCTGGACACACACATCTGTCCAACACATCTGCAGCGTGAGTGCACATCTTCTCTGTGTGTTCCAATGCAGCTTCACAGTTTCAGTTTGGAATCTTCAACATAATCAAATGCGCACGTGTTCTTTCAAATGACTCAACCGAAAAGAGAAATACTGCAGAAATGATGAACTGCTCCATCACAGTTGTTTTTTTTTATTATTATTATTCTTTGTCTGACCCCAGGTAAGAACAGAGAAACTCTTCTTAGGTACCCTGATCACAGCTGCTCCTCTTCCTGGAAGCTGTGCACGCACACATGCACACACACACGCCTGCAGTGAAACACCAGGACAGCCGTGAGCTCAACATTCTCCAGTCCTGTGGGTGTCTCATTAGCAGGGTGAGTCACTGTCAGCACAAAAAAAGAGAAAGAAAAAAAAATCGAGTGAATGTAAATGAGATGTGATGGAAGGAAGCGTCCCCGGTGGCGACCGCACGTGCACACCTCTGGTGGCGAGTGTAAGCGTGCTATAAATCATCCTCGTGTCGATGCCTCGACGTTCGTCAGTGATCAGCCGGGGATCAGCCGGGGATTATAAAGTGACGCGGAGCAAGGTCAAATGTCGGTGTCAAGAAGCGACAGGGTCTGAGTGACTGAGGGTCTGAGTGACTGAGGTTCTGAGTGACTGAGGTTCTGAGTGACTGAGGTTCTGAGTGACTGAGGGTCTGAGTGACTGAGGTTCTGAGTGACTGAGGGTCTGAGTGACTGAGGTTCTGAGTGACTGAGGTTCTGAGTGACTGAGGGTCTGAGTGACTGAGGGTCTGAGGGTCTGAGGGTCTGAGTGACTGAGGGTCTGAGGGTCTGAGGGTCTGAGTGTTGTATTCGTACCACAACCGAGCTTCGATGAGGTCAGGTGATATCAATGAAAACGGGCTTTCCGAGAATTGATTGCTTCAAGTTTGGTTTATTCAGTGCAAACAACCTCTTTCCTCTCCAAAGTGGTTGTGTTTGATTAGACGTGTGAAATCATTATTGATTTTTGTTTGTTTAAGCAGACAGTCTATGTGTGTAAGGTGTGTGGAGAGAGAGAGGGAGAGAGAGAGAGAGAGAGAGAGAGAGAGAGAGAGAGAGAGAGCACTGTACAGTCTGGGCCTCTGCTGTGGGGAATGGGTGGAATGTGTGTACAGTTGTATGCATTTTACTTTCTAATTACATCTTTGTTTCTTGGCAGGCAGCCTGAGATAAATTATCTGCAGTTGTTGTTTTTTTTTCCTCCTTCTCCTTGTCCTTGTTCAGTCCGTGTGTGCAGGCCACCTGTGGATGACCTGAGCATGCACGGTGATCAGCACCACTGACAGCACATCAGTCAGAACGCTACACAAGTTGGTGAGTGGATGGTGAAAACCTCTCACCAGGGCAACGCTGGATTCAAATATTAGGATTAGCAGAAGTCGCAGTGATCAACGTGCATGTGCCTTATGAAACATCTATCCGCATTGTGACTGGTAAATTACAATAACTTGTCCCAAAAGAACCTTTTGGAAAATGTCCTGGCTTTCTCTCAGCACCATGCAATTATCTACAATTCTGCAGAAATCCTGTCCCTTTTTTTTGTAACATTATGCAGAATGAGAGCAAATATATCATTTTCACTGAAAATGACAACAATGAAAGTTGTTTATCTAATAAACACATATTCTGCATATGGCACCAAAAGCAACCTGTCTCCAGGAGGCTAAAGTTTAGCCTATTTACCTCTACTGCTCTGTGGACTGTAGCGTTTCCATGGTAATGGACTTCTGCATTCTTAGTGCCTGAATGCAGGCTGCAGTATGAAGATAGAATATATATGTTGTTGCGCTAGAATTCTTTTATCTTTGCACATTTACGGGGGCACTTAGAAGCTGTCAGCTACCTCTAACCAGCCTGCAGAGTCTCCCAGCAAATGAGTATCATGAAAATCCCTCAACATAACATCAAAGCAGCGCCGCCGCAACTCTTATAAGCCTTCTGCTGTTGTTTCTGTGCCAAGGTCGTGCCATTTAAAAAGGAGTGGGAAAAAAAAATAACAGGGCCACTTGAAGTGTGCTGGGACGTTCTCTCGCTGCCTAGTTTGTCATCCATTTAAATTCTTCATCTCCTTCAGAGCTTTCAGATCACCCACACAACCACACACACACACACACACACACACACACACACACACACACACACACACACACACTGTCCCCCACCAGGCTGAGTATCTTCCACAGCTCCACAAAAGCCGCATGTGTTTCATCTCCTCCCACTAACGTTACCCAAAGTTTTCCTGGTGGTTGCATTGAAGTACCTCAGAGCGAGAAGCCTCTCTGACTTCAACTGTTGCTGGGTTGACTGTCATTCCGACTCCGCGCCGTCGGTTTGCATTACATTAACGCCTGTGTAGCACATGTAATTATGGAAAACAATATATATATGTGCAGTGAATCCT
This sequence comes from Arothron firmamentum, assembly GCA_016586285.1. Classification (NCBI taxonomy): domain Eukaryota; kingdom Metazoa; phylum Chordata; class Actinopteri; order Tetraodontiformes; family Tetraodontidae; genus Arothron; species Arothron firmamentum. The sequence continues at coordinate 45,758 of BJFM01000528.1, read as the reverse complement.
GTGGAGAATTAATGATTCAAGCATAAACGAGATCTGCTTTACTCATCCTTTGACTTAACAGGTGCTCAAAAGATGCTTTAAAACTATAATAGGAAAGGGGATTTAAAAAAAAAACGGTGCTACAGGCACCACAGTTAAATTAATAACAATCGAGTGAAATAAATATGCACGGGAACAAATTAAGGCGCACAAATCTCCATCTGTTATTCTGCTGCATTCAATCATTGACACTGCTGCTGACAATGTCCTTTAGTTTATACTTCTAAATGACAATAGGTTTACTGGATGTCCCTGTATAATGGCTGGATTTGCATTATTTGGTATCATCATACCTAATGGG
>BJFM01000528.1:33655-45391 GCA_016586285.1 Arothron firmamentum | reverse complement strand
TTTACTTTATGCAGGTTTTGAACTGACCTCGCTGCAGGAGAGGACGGGCCTAGTGATTCACGTGATGACCTACATGACTGCAGGAACAACGGCAGCCTTTTGGAGAATCGAACATAAGCCTGTTCTGTGTTGGAACGCCAGCACGGGAAAGTGGAGACGCACCCCCACCTCTCCAGAAACAAAGACTTTATGCAAATCCACCAGAATCTGATGGAAAGTTGTAAAGCACAACATACGGCACATCCTAAAGTGTTGAGCGGAAGCTTTAAAGCTCAATATTTTTTTTTCCAACACTCGCAGTTAACGGAGGTAAATCAAATCATTCTCTCCTTGGGATGGGTGCCTGTGCAGCAAACACCTCCCAGACGGGTAGTACTAGGGAATAAATCACATTCATATGCAATCGGCTGAGCTTTTAGCCAGTTGTTTGTATTCTTCTCTTGCATCATTTATTCCTCCGCGGTTCCATTCTTTCCGGCTCGCCTCTCTTCCCTGAATACAGAGCATGTTGACTCTCGTAGGGCTGGATCGGTGCTGTGGTGTCAGACACATCAGCACAGGACAAACAGGAGGGGTCCCGAAGACACCCTGGCTGCAGTCTATTTTAGGCTCTTTTGTTAAGCACAATTACAGCGGCAGCTCTGGCTGACTGTTCCTGCACCAGTCTGCTGATCTGCCTTCTTTGAAAAGTGGGACAACAGCATTACCGGCATGGAAATGCAATTCAGCTCGAACAATGGCAGGTTTTGTAGACCAAAAAACAAGGAAAATAATTAAGTCAGTGAACAGGTTCTCCTGGAGGAGAACACAGAACCGAGAGGAGTGTTAACTTTCGCGTGAAATGACGACGAGATGCTATAATGACCTTGGCGTCTATTGCCAATGTCATCAACAATCCCAAAAGCTAAAGCTCTTATATTCTTAACTTGCTGGATTCCAACGTCTTTATCTGTTTAAAAAATAAATACGCACTGGGAAATAAGCTGTAAACCTAGGCCTGGTTGCAGTGACAACAGAAGCACAGAGCTGGTAGATAAGCAAAAGCGCAGCAGGGGTCACATGAGGCCCCTGTTGTATGAAATCAGCCATTTGGACATTATTCTTTGCTAGCAAACAAGCTAATGATCTGTGAGAAGCTACCAGAGAGCCAGGATACAAAACCCCGTCTGCTCGGGATTCATCGCAGAAATGGTTCATCGCTGCAAGTGGCTTTTCCCCGAGCATCCACCCTCTAACCATTAGCCTCAGAAGGTGATTTAGAAGCTACTGAAAGGGAAGATGACAGCTACACCCATGTTCCTCCTTTTTCAGTTTGATGGTGTAGTAGAGGCATCGTCTTCAGCCCAAGTGCTGCACTCAGATCTCAGATATGAGTCACCTGACACAGCCCAAATGCGTTTCACCATTTATTTCCAACACTTGACTCCTGCGGCAGGCCGCCCCTCCTGCGAGGTCCAGATTGTTTCAATTCAACGTCACATCATCTTGATTTAATATTAGGATGGCGGGCCTGTGCAATTAAGTGTTGCATTAACCCCACGTTCAAGAGGTAAAGGGAGCGTAATTCTGCGTGGGTTGTTCCATACGTCTACACATGCACGCTAGTTGAAAATGAAAGCAGTGGAACTCCTACGCACCATAAATAAAGCGCAGGTGTGCAGTGAAAATAATAATGGTGAAGATGTGAAAATATGTTTGCCATTAGACGTAACTTGTCCAGGAAAGATACAAGCCGACTCGTAACTTAACTCTTTAAATTCACATAGTAACACATTTAAACTGTGATGTTCATGGCAGCTGGGAAGGTGAATGCAGTGGATCGTCTTTGTCATCTGTGTGTCGTTCACGAGCTAATTATTTCATTACTGCCTCCGACCACTAGTTTGCAGCATTGACCTCACTGTCAGCTGAGTAGAGACCGTTTACACAACTTATTCCACAAGCTTCAGCACTGCCCTTACACACTTAGCATTTGTTTTCCCATTTTCAGTGTTGCAAAGCAAATCATGAGAAAGCATAATGATAAAAACTGCGATGAATCAAAATGCGGGAAATTGTGCATCGATTGTACAATAACCAAGGATGTAATCCATGTCATCTAATATTCTTCATTTGCTGGGCTTGCAGAACCTTAATTACATCAGCAGATTATCTGCAGCCCTCGGTGTTTTGAAGTGTCATTAGCAGCGAGAGGTGTTGCAGCGGTGGCTTATTGAGGAGAAAGAGATGTGCCTGGGATTGATCTGCTCTGGTGTAACATAGCATGTGGCAATCTTTTCAGCAGATTACAAATAGACAGGGCCTTTAAATTGTGTCTGACTGCTCACCAGAGGCCAATCACTCTGCCTTGAAACTGCATCCAGCTGTAATATCTGGGTGAATTGAGAAATATAATGGCTAAGACTGTGCTCAGTTCCCAAGATGAAGGATGTCCCCTGAAACCCGTGTTGCACAGGCCTGCTTTGATTCACCACCGCTCCTTTGATTCACTACAGTATGAGCAAACGCACCATTAGCGTCATTTCATGAATATTTCAGCGATAACATGCATGAGTCTAATCTGTGATAGGCTTTTTAAATAGTCACAGATGTAGTTTATCACAACAAAACATCTGTCACTATTTTCCCATCTGATTCAGTTCATATGTTATTGTCGTTTACAACTTAAAAGAAAGGTTCCTGTGCTGCACGACTCCTACACAGAGTAATCCTAGCAGCAGCTTGCCTTCACTGAGCTCCTCTGGGGTCAATGCGTGACTGCACATCATTTCTTATGTGCCTCTTAAGTGACCCTCAACAAACTTTATTAGATTTTGCTGCATATAAAAACAAGTGCATTAAATAGACTGATAATGCTAATCTGCTCTCCCTTTCTTTCCCCTTCTTTCTCCAATAATGTCATCCAATAATAATTTTTGGTGTAATATTGCTTTACAATTGAATTCAGCAGAGAGTTTTCTTTTTCATATCGTTCCATCATATGTGATGGACTGGCCGTCGTGATGCATTCCTGGCCAGTGAAATATATACCTTTAAAACTAGAATAATTGACTGATTGTTCCAAAGTGTTGATGTGTTACATGTCGTGTTTGTTAATGTTTTCCTGACACTTAATGGTTAAATAGTGGTTCTGTGTTGTCTTGTGTTCATGGTCAGATGTATCTACATTAATTAAACACCTTTTGTGCTGTGGCTTGTTTAATTTCCCCTTTAAATTAAAAAAAAAAAGCGGTGAAAAAGATGTCAGATTTGCAATAAATATCTTCATGTAACACATCATTTGCAAAGTTTTAAGATTTAACATACACTAAACTGGAGACACATAATAGTCCTATATTTTCAATGCAAGCATAGACATTCTATTTTTTTAAAAAAATGTTTGTAATGCTTTTATGCTCTAAGAGCAGCAACCAATCTGCAAAAATCTGTTTATCAATAACAGTGCACAACTGTGTGTCAGGGTTACACATCTTCTAGAAATTGGAAATAAGATGTTAGAAAAAAGAAAGAAAAATCCTTTTTGCACTACTTATCCTTGCGAGGGAAGCATGTATTACCCATCAGGTGATCAATCTTGCCTTGTCTTCATCATGACTGACTGACAAACTGAGAACACAAACATGCCAAGGTAGTTTCTATTCAATGTCTTTCACCTTGATCGGAATTTGGTCTAAACAATAAACCCTGTTCAAAAAATGAATGAATAAATAAATAAAATCACTGACAATAGTGCAGCCTGAAATCAACAGGACATTTAATTCCAGGAGAAACATCGCGTTCATGGCAAAATAAAGACATGCTTGTTAAAGTTGAATTCCTAAGACATTTATTTTTGCACTTGCTTTTAGTTAGTTTTAAATGATTCTAAAGTTGGAACGTATCTGTGGAGCCTGCATCAAATGTTTGGAGAATAAAGACCTAAAAGCAAAACATCAGAGGCTTTGACTCTTGTGCTCTTCAACCAGAATTCAAGAATGGAAGTCAGGTCTTGAAGTCTAATATGGTTGATCTGGGGGAAAAGAAAAAAAGGTGTTGTTTTTAGCTTGTAATCAAAGACTTGCCCATTAAAATGTTCTGACTTTGACAACGTGTAGGTGGCATGAAAAACTAAAGCGCAACCCTAAAAATAACAATGTGCTTGGCTTGCAATTAAATATCTGGGATAAAGAGATACAGTTGTCTAACAGATGACGTAAGCAGGGAACGTTGTCTGTTTCCTGTGTGCAGAGATGGAAGGAAGGAAATACACTGCAGTGCTTGGCTTTGTCTGTCAGAGACAGACCCTCATCTGGCAGTAACACCCAGAGATGCCCCTGCAACCTTTTCACATCACCCACGCCGCCACCAGGCTCCTTTTATCTCCAAACCTTTCTCCGCTGGTTTTCAACATTTCCTTTGATTTTCTGTGAGGATGTCTGCCAGTGAGCAGGTGTGACACGACAAACTGAGGCTGAAGTATTTTCCAATCCTCACCAGAATTCGATGGGGGGGATGAAATGGTTTATTAAGTGTCGTGCTGTTGTGAAAACATTAGTAGTGTCATAGTGTCACAAAATATGCGCCCGCCTACTCACATTTGATGACAGCAGCAGGAGGAGGAGGACAGCAAAGTCAGGGGGGGAGGAGGAGGAGGAGGAGGAGGAGGAGGAGAGGGAGGAGGAGGAGGAGATGAGACGTCCTGCGCTTAATCTTCTGCCAAGGATGTGGGTAGATTGCCATCTAGTGGCAAAAGTGGGAAATGCTTTAATACGCCGGGTTTTGTAATACTCTTTTTGAACAATAGGCGGCGATGTACTCCACACATTTACTCTGATTTCGCTCTCCAAGAGAGAAAAAGATAAATAATCAGAGTGAACAAACATTATGACAAAGATGATCAAAAGAAGCGACTCAAAGCCTTTATTCTGTTGCATTTAAATAGTGTAAACTATCCCTGCTTCAGTGACTTGAAGATGAATAATATTAACGAATATCAAATCGGTTTAATTCGTTAAAATGTTGGTGATATAATTAGAATCTAACGAGCTGTTGCCAGATGTTTTTTTTAAATTATTATTTATAGATTAAAACAGATATTTTATATTTGATGCATGTCAGTGGCTATTAACCAATCTGTTAAACCCTGCCACCACGTAAGTCGGCCAGCACAGTTTAGAATGTGTTTTTTAAAAAAAAAAAAAAATAATAATAACAATAATATTTGAAAAGACATGTTCTTATTACTCATAATACTGGTTTGGTCTCAGGAAGTATATCGTCCCCTTGGTCACGCAATGTACACCCAACCCTTCTGAGCATGTTGGGGCAAGTCAGCTGTGAACCCTTAATCACAGTTACATGAAATGACTTTCACAAGAACCATTCCTGATTTAAGCTTGTGGTTCCCGGTACAACAACTTTACCTTTTACGTTCTCATATCTGGGTTTTTGAAGCACAGTGGTTGATCGCCTACCCGGTATCCATATTTATTTAGAAACACATAATGTGAAGTATCGTTGTAATTGTTTTATATATATAAAAAAGAAAGAAATAAAAATAAAAAAATGGGGGGGGGGGGGGAGATTGGGCATAAAACCCTTACATCTATGATCATAATGGCTCTTTACTCTCAATCAAAGGTTGTAATAGTCAACCTAGAAGTGCCATCAGGATAATGAAAATACCAAAATACCAAACCAGAGCTGATTTAATGCAGAACACTAGGCCTCAGATATACTTTTGTGACATTTATATTGGCAGAGCTGAGTACAGTGGTGTATTTGATGATCTGAAACATTTAAATGTGAGAAACATGCAAAAATAGATAAATAATTAACAAGAAATCAGCCACTACAAAAAAAAAAATAATAAATTAAATTTAAAAAATCCAAACCTACAAGGCCCAGTGGGAAAAAGTGATTGCCATCCAAACCTAATAACTGGTCGGGCCACCCTTAGCAGCAACTACTGCAATCTGGGTTTTTACAGAATTTTTCTGCTCATCTTTGCATCTTTGGGTTTTCGAGCATGTATGTGGCAGATTAAATCCTGCAATAAGGTTTCCATTTCTAGTTTTTTGTTTGTTTGTTTTTTTCGTTTGTTTTGTTTTGCTTTTAAGGCAAACATTCCGAATTGGTCGCTCTATTTTGAACGTAGGCTAATAGTAAACATGTCCCACCCTTGAAGCAGAGACACGCTGCCCCCCATCAGCGGTGACATGCCCCGCCCCGCCGATCAGCATCTCCAGTCAGCGGAGAGGAGCTGCGAGTCTGGAGGAGCAGGAGCAGGAGTAGGCAGCACAGAGTTCCGCGGATCCCGCGTTCGTCCGACACTTGGCTAGAGCTGCTCCCCAGGCAGTGGAGGTGATGATGGCGGCGGCTGTAGAGAGAGGAGGCGTACGGGCCGCTTTCCTGAACCCGAACAGCGGCGCTGGCGGTGGGCTAGCACCGACCACCCTGCCTACCGGAGCGTTAGCCGGTGCTGTCGCCCTGGGCTCGGGCAGCATGCCTGTGCCCATGAACCTCTTTGCGACCTGGGAGATAGATCGGTCATCCCCAAGCTGCGTTCCGAGGTAAGACATGGTTGGTTGTGTTTACATACATTACCCACCAGGCAGAAGGTTTACAGATGACCGCATTGCTTGCGGACAAACAACGCCCTGGTTTACTTAAACATTAGGCAAGAGCTGCCACACATTTCACTGCTGTTCGCTTACTAGCAGGCTAACTAGCTCGGTGGCTATGCTAAAGCTACTAGCAAGTAGCATTGGTGGTCGAATTCCTCTTCGGTTTCATGCTTCAAACACTATTCGGACATTATAATTATTCTTAAAAACTTGAAATTAGTCTATATTGCTCATGCGTTTGCATATTTATTCTGTTGTCTAATGGTTTTGTGTGTATAGTTACTTCTATTTCAATATGATTATTGATATTAGCGTCAGACACAAGTTTCACATAACTATTCACCGGTCAGAATCAGTGTTCATCCCCTCTTTTGTGTCTAAACTGTCATTGCCCCTTTCCTTTGTCCGTGTAAAACGAGTGCCTACACTGATTTACGGAATACATGCCAGCTAAGAGTAGAATAACTAAATACAGAGGCTGGATGCCTGTCACAACAAATGGGCTGTTTGTTTTCTTAACTCTTCCAATTAAAAATTTTTCTTTTAAAAAAAATCAGTTGTGTTGAATGTAGCTGGTCTCACACAACCACTAAACCAACACAAACACTGTGGGTGTTGACACAGCAGCAGGCATATGGGCAGAGGCCATGCTGTCCCTTCATTTTGCATCTCTGCATATGCCTTCACAGTTATCCACCCCTACTATAAATGACATCAGAATAAATCCTGAACTTATAGATTCCAGGCAGGGGCATCCAGCAGTACTGTGTTAGTATTCACCGTCAGTGAGCAGGCATTGCTGCCACCTGACAAGAACCCTCCTGGGAGCTGTGGGCCCATTAATCAGCTTTGACCCAGATCTGTTCCACTCATTGGGAGAGGAGAGGACCTGCAAAGGAAGGGTTTCCTCTCCGGTCAATCTGCTGCATGCTCTGTCTGTGCGTGTGCTGCGGCAGCGTGTGGAAAATATTGATTTTGTTTCATTTGCAGATGAAACTTGCAACGGTGTTGCTCTCTCTGATCCTGTTTGGTCTTTGGCCACTCCACTGATCAGACGTTAACTGTAGTTTGGAGTGATGCTGCTGATCTGAAAGTTGATTATCTTTTTTTAATGGTCTCCTACTTAAAATAAGATGATCTTATAAACTAGATTCAGGCTGAGATTGGGATGCTGGAGCTTCAAGAAACCTTTTCTTGTTTGCAAATAGTTTTACTGCGCACGCAACAGAAAAGGTTGTTTGTAGAGATAACAGGATGTAGCGTGTCTCTCATAACAGCCTCCATTATGTTTTTACTTCTGTTGGCTATCAGGTAAAACTGAAAATGTCTCGGTGCATTTACAGCGTGTGCGGAACATGGCACTTTCATTTTCCACCTCTCTGCCTCCACACTGAGCTTGCTGTCTGCAAAGCTTGACAGGCTGCTGTATTAATGATGGATAAGAATGAGGATGGTAATGGATTATTGATGAAGCATAGAGGAACGCTTTACTAGTCATTGTTCAATATGCGACTGCAGCGCTGCCTGGCGCACGTCCGGGATACTAACGGAGCAGAAAAGGGAATTAAAGTTGCATTAGATGCTAATGTGCGCGCGATGCGGAAAAGTCTCCTTCTGATTATTAAACAGTAGCGGTGGCGTATTGCACGGTGCGGACTGGTGCGATCGTGCCCGTGTGCAGCCCAAACCAGAGGATTCTCCCATGGCACGTTTTCCGGGTCTGAGCCATTTTGATTGCAGCTGTTTGCTCTGCTAGCCACTGTGGGTGTTGGGCTGAAAACAAGGGTGTTAAATGAGATTAGGAGTGCTGGAATATGATGATTTGTTTGACTGTTTCTACCTGACACGATGGTTGTTCTTCTCAGGTCTGTTGGAAGGGTTGGACAAGAACTGCTTCTGTTCCAGCACTGCTTCCCAGTCTGTCATCATTTCCCACCAAGCAGTATTATGCAGTTTAGCTCAGCAAGGGGCACATTTATCTGTTTCCAGCATCAAAACTAGGTGAAGAGCACCAAAATAACTGATCCATATCCCTGTGCAAACTGTCTTTCTCTGCTGATCAGTGATAATGTCACTTAGGACTGGAAGCAAAAATGAGAAGTTGAACCTATTAAAGGGTATATTAATATGTTTTATTCATCCTCAGCGCTGTGTTGCTATGGTTTCCTATGCTTCGGTGGCTGTTTCATAGGTAGAGTTTTCTGCTAATGACTCATGGGATAAAATGATTGATTTACATATGAAAGCGCACGGCTAATTATTTTGATTAGAGTCAGACCACTTTTGAGTTAGTTGTTAACTGGGAATCTGAATAATCTCTTTGTTTATGCTAACTCAGGCATTTGCTGGGAGAACGCTGTGGCCTTTGCAGGAATGACACTAATGCAGAGGTTAACGTGGTGCCGCGTTTATCTGCTCACCGTTTCACAGCACAAGTCTGGTGCCTTCTTAACAAGTTTTTTTTTAAAAAAAAGTCTTTTACAACTTGTGGTCAGATGTTGGGACCTTTGCCCTCACTAGCATGATGGGAGTAACCGAGCTACGTTTGACGAACAACTCGGCCCACCTTCACCGTTTTACAGATTGTGTTGGTATGTTTTGCAGGTTTGAAACAGTTATAATCATATTCTGATCTTGAATATCGTCGAAATATTCGTAAAAGCATATCTTTTCTTCTTTCCTCCTGATGTTTATTGAGGATGAGTAGAGAGTGCGTCTGTCTGGCTGCCTGATTCGCACGAACCCGAGATGACCTTATTTTCTAGCAAGGTTGGATCTGGATCGGAAATGACTGGACTCTGCAGATCAGCTGTTTGATTCAGCCGACCCAGTTCTGCGTGGTGTATTGAACTGACGTGCGCCGCACATGCAAACAAATAACACAGACGAACAAAAACAAAGTCGGGCCCTTTACTGGAACTGCGTTATTGTTCCAGGTCAGCTGAGATGAAGCTGTCAGCATTTACATATCCTCTATACTAGGATGCGCACAGCCATTTTTTTTATCCTGATGTGAAATAGTTGGTGTGCCTCATCCCCGTGGCCTTAATCTTCGTGATTTAACATTTAATGCCTTGTATGTTCATTTTTTAAGGCGAAACATTCAGATCAGGACGCACGTAAAGGCACCCCGCGTGGCAGATTTAAGAGCTTGCCTTCTTCTTTCACCTCCTGAATAACCCCTCCATCTGAAAGCTGGAATATTGTTTCTCCCAGCAGGAGAGCTACGCTAATCTGATTTCATAACAGGAAAAGATGAGCTGGTAATCTGATGTTGCACACACACGCTGTCCGCTTAATCTTCTGTTTCCTCCTGCATTCATAAACAAGGCTCAGAAGCCATCTACGGGGCCCTTCAGAGTCATGACGCAGTGTTCCGTCTGTGTCTTTTCATCTTTACAGGCCATGTTTTGTTCAGCTACATCCGCACGCATCGTGGCAACGTTATTGCCAGGATTAAGAGGCTGAGCATTAGTTGCCTGTGCCTTCTCCATGCGCTTTTATTTCTAGTCCAACATATAGAATCAGTGCCAGGCAGTGTCCCAATGTAGCAAACGAAAAAAGGAGGCAGTAGACGCAATTAACGCCATTACCGATTTTTATTCAGGATTTATGACACTTTTGCAGGTGTGACAGTGAGAGGAAGAGTTGCGGACCCTGAACCTTCTTGCTTTGATGCAACAGTGCTAACCACTGCACCACCATCTTAGTTGGTCAAGATGGTGGGCATTAATAGATTAACTATCTACATCACGCTCTTGCTAAATGAAAACTGCGGTGGACCAATCAGCAGCTTCGCTCCGCTCACTGTCAGACTCACTCCCGCTGCCCAAAATGTGCCAAAACTCCTCTCGGTTTCCTTCCCCGTCTTCCTGGAGAAGAAGGAATTTCCTCGGGAAGCATTTTCACATTCCTGGCATCTGCAGAGGCGCTGCAGCCAAAGCAAGGCTGCTTTGTTCTCTCTTTTTATATGCTGCTCTTGGTACAACAGCGTTTCTGACGGGGGGCAGGAAGCAAGATCGGGGCGCTCAGCGTCTCAACTTCTGCTGATGCGACACCGAGTTTTACCAAGAACAGCTGGGAATCGACCGTTGGACTTCTTCCTGAGGGAAAAAAGGTCTGTTCCCCCTTTTCAGGACCTCATATTATGAGAAAGGATGGGCGCTGATGTGGGTGGATACTGGAGATCTCCGCCGGCCAACAGCTCCAGCTTCCTGATCCAACAAATAAGACGAGGAAACGCTGTTCTGACACGGGATTCTGTCAAAATAAGCACCTTGGGGACAATGTCTCTCAGCCCACATTTCTCTCTGGTTCTCCTTCTTCACTTATTTCCCCACCTCTCTCATTCAGGCATTTCCTGAACTGGATGTGCCAGCAGCAGCATCTAGGCCATTACTTCTAAAATACAAGCTGCAGAAGCTGGGATGAACCAAAAATACGATATTGGGTGAAAGAAATACATCATAAGCCATTTGAAAACAATAATAATTTGAAAACATTTGTTCTAAAAAGAAAAGTGACAAATTTCTGTGTTGGTGAGCACAAGTTTGTTCGAGCCCAAGCTGTCAAATATCACCAAAAGCTAACCAGAATTAGGGCCAATAGAACTTTGAGGTCACTGGGCTACACAGAGATCGCTTTAACAGAGGGTTTGCTCTCTTGATCCCACTGATAGACTACAGGCTGAGAAGGCTCTCGACCTTCCACCTTAATTGGATTTCAGAGCCCAATCATAACCTTGTCTGAGGCTGGAATTGGAGGCTTTATCTGTGTCTGTTTTAAGTAACAGGTCACCATAAGAAATTAACGCACACATTTATTGTTGCTCTTATAAACAATTCTGACATGGTTGCTGTATTGTATGAAGTAAATCCATTTTTATAGTTGACCTTGTCTTTTTATAGGTATTAGTTTCACTCGGTTTGGCCTGAAACAGGCCGTGGTGCCTGTTCTCATCTTGTCTTGCATGACCACTGAAAACACAGGCCTGCTGACCTCATCAGTTTGTCTTTAGGGAAAAGCAAAAAAAAAAAAAAAAAAACACCAAAAAGGTGTGTAGCATGGCAAAAAAAACAAAAAACAGAGGCCAACAACTGTTGCTGTGTTTCTGGAAGTGTTGCTGGGGTGT
>BJFM01000528.1:3001-26423 GCA_016586285.1 Arothron firmamentum | reverse complement strand
CCCCCCCCATCCTGCTGCCACCTTACTGTCTTCCTAACAGAGAGTAACTAGACAAGTCTGTCTTTATCCATGAGCTACGTTGCCTTTGGAGCGTGAAATCTCCCATTTCTGCCGAACTGCCTGAGGACAAGTGAGCAGAGCGCTGTTCGTTGGCGCTCTGGAACTGGAGCATTAAATGCAATTTCCAGCAGGTTTGGTTAGGAAGAACAGAGACGCTGAAAGGATAAAGACAGGAGACGACAGAGGGACAAGAGGGGTTTGTTTCCAGAGCGTGCATGACAAACCTCATTACAGTATGTCATCAGTCTGTTCAGCATACAGCAGTCACCCCTCTTCTCTCTCAGTCTCATCAGGTTGATTGGCCTACACACACACACACACACACACACACACACACACACACACACACACTGCAGCAGCAGGGATGATGAGATTACAGAAGGGTTACATGATGTTCAGACAGACAGTCATAATTTTCATTATTATACCAAAACAAATAGTCTTTTCATTCTTGATAGGTTTAGCAAAGTGTTTAGTCATTTATTAGGGTAGGTACTACGATTCAAAAAATGTCTCTTAAATTAACGTTTAAAAATACAATATATTTTAATTGCAGTTGTGTCATCAGGGCACCTTTGTTCTCAAGAACCTTGTCGGTGTTTCTCATAGATGACACCGGTAAGTCTGTTTCTTGTGCAGACTTTCTTAACAACTACTCAGTAATATGAAAGATGTGCAATTATCATATCAGCGTCCAAGGCACTCCAGACCAGTTAAACAAATTCGCAGGTCTAAAAATTGAGTTTTGTGGATATGTGTGAAGTTGACTTTTTCCCTGAATTGGTGAGCGTAGCAGAAAGTCTGCAGTATCCCCCAGTATGGCCCCAGAGAGACAGTGGAAAAGCTTGTTTGAGGGGAGAGAGTTCAGAGGGGATAGTCTGGACAATCCTTCCTTGCCAAGGCTCTGCATCGCTAATGCAAGTCAGGCGGTTTCAGAGTGCCCAGCTTTTGTGTCTTGATTCATTGTGCTCATCATCGAGCATGAGAAAGGAGTACATACAAGACCTCTTAGGGGACACAGGATGGTGAAAAGGAAGACGATGCCATGATTTGCAAAAAGCTTTTAGTGTTCTGGAGGACTTGATTCTCCTGGATAACCTGATGTGTTTGGATATAATACAGATTTTAAAAAAAGGATTAAATCTCTGCCTGAGTCTATCATATATTTGATTAGATGTTTTTCAGGAGTTTTATACATAAAATGTTCTTTGTTGTCTTTTTTCATTTCCTCAAGTGTGGACTGCAGTAGGATGAGTTTTCTACTTTGCATTAGAGAAGGAATCTGGTGGACATGGAGGAAAAAAGCAGGAACAGAAGAATTGGAATGGGGCAATACTTTCCCTCCAACCGAAACCTCTTTACATTTGTCTGAAGATATGCTACAGTTCTACTGTGCCCTACTATTCTTTGTGTTAGTCATAATAGGAATTTAAACAGAGAGCAGCAGACTGCTGGTTGTGTTAGTGTGGAACCAGCTGGTGGTGTGAACACTGTTAGTTTTTTTTTTTCTCTCTCTCTCCCTCTATAAGCCACTCACATTGGTCACTCTTTTAAACGTTGTATTTTTGTGGGCCTTGTCTTGGTTGGTGGAAAACAGCAATAGTATCACATGAGAAATGTTTATTAAATTATAATTAATTTATATTTTTGAAGGGGCTGCTGAGCTGGTTGCTTGGCAACTGTGTTGAGATGAAATGGAGACGGACACAATTAGTCTCTACCGAGCCTTTTTGTTGTTGTTTTTTTTTTATTCGTCCAAGAGATTGAGAATACACAAAGTTATTGTTGGTATCTTATTGGTTTTAGATAGTTATCCTTTTGTTTCTTCATGGGGAAAAAAAAGTTTTTCACAGAAATATGACAAAGATTAATTTTTAACAGAATTCCAAAACCATTTCTTTTGCCATTGTGCTTGGTTTGTTGGACTGGGCAAGGCTGTCTACAACTGGGAACAATACACGTATTGCTTTTCTGCACGGATGTAACCTTTATCATCCTCTAGTTTCCTCTGAAAGAAGTGGAGTGGTTTAATGATGTAGCAGGGGTTTTATGTCTCTGAGAGTCTCCATTTGTTGGGTGTCATGCTGTTAGCTGCCAGTTCGCAAGCATAAAACACACTGGTCTCTCCCCATCTCCAGCTACATTTCTCTCTTTCTCTTTCTATCCTAACATAGTCAATTAAGAGAGAGAAGGAGGGCCCTGCAATGCTTTACGTTGTAAGAACCACTGGTTTATGCTAACTGTCACTTCTTTTATGGCATCTCCAGCAGATTCATGGCAGAACAGGTGAGTTGCTGCCCCCAACTGGTTGGTTGTGTGACTTAATTAAATGTGAACTATCACGGAATCTCCTGCCCACATTTGAAACCACCACTGTGGCTGTGGGCTAACCAAATTCACCCGCCACTTCATAAATGTAAATGCATTTGGCCGGCAGCAGGTGTGAAATTCCCATCCTGGGTATGAGGTTGCATTTCAGAATAACACGATAAATCTGAGATTTTGTTAAAGCAAACTGCAGCCAGAACATTTAAAATATTTAGCCGCTAATTCAATAAAGATCGACAAAATCACCACACATCAACACATTTTTGAATTAATGCACCGTTTGGAAGGAAATAACCCATAAAACATAGCAAAGTATTCTCCACCATTTAATAGAAATGACAAAGGTTCTTATTGTTTTTGTTTTTCATTATTCCAATCTAAAATAGACAGTGTGTGAGACACAATTGGAAATAACAAAGCTGTAAATGTGTTGGCCTGTGTGGCAGAACAGGAAGCCACATCTTAGTGTTCAGTTGTCAAGGTTTGGGAAGAACCTGTCTTAAGAGAGTTGAGCTCACTGTGTGGAAAGTGTAATGTGTCTGCTTTGTTTCTCACCACGCCTCTGTAATTATAAAATTTCAGATTACTCTCACCCTGCATTGTGGCTTTATCTTGTCTTTTTTGTGTAAATATAAACAGAGAGCATAGCGGCAGGTTTTATTGGTTACATTGCACAACCATCTTGAAATGGCTGTTGAGTCTCTCTCAACCTTTTAGCTCCATTTAAACAGACCAACTCCTAAAAACTGGCCAAGGCCTGTTTCCTCTGTAAGAGAGCTGCAATCTGGACTGATTTCCTCAGTGTTCTGTCATAGGTAGAATAACTCAGGATGTTGTTTTTGTGCTACTGGCTTCTTTAAAACTCACTTGTGGGTTGCCCTGAATATACAGCCTCATCGGTTATGACCCCTATTCTTGGTCATGTTGAATAATTACTTATATGCTGTGTTCATTTGTCCCACAGCTATGAAGAAGAAAATGAACTGTTGGGTGAACATTTTGTCAACGTCTAGCTATTTATGTACGACCGTACGATCCTTTTGACTGCGACAGATTATGTATTCCTCTTGCTTCAGAGCCTCTGAAAGTTCATTGACCTTTTATTTTTTTTTTCAAACTTTGTGTTTTACCTTAACTTGCTAACTTAAACTGGTAGAAAAGTAGTCATTTAAAATCTGAATATGTTAATTAAGGGATATTTATAAAACCCTTTATTAAAGTTTAAAAAAAAAAAACTACACAGAAATATAAATGCAGCAGTTTATTCTAACTTGTTCCTGTACATGTAGTACTTCACATAGTACAGCTGACATTCATGGACCACCATTTCATTTGCTATCCATTGCATAATTTAGCAGCTCTGATGATATCGGGATCCAGTGTCTGAGCAAATGCATTGGATTATTGAAGAGTGAGCTAAGCACTGGATACCTTTACCCTCCCTGGTCTGTTGGCAGATGGATCAAATACCTGAACTTAACATGACTTGTTGAATACTGGATGTGAAGCGGGAGACATCTGTCATCCTTGCTCACACATAAGCCCACAAGCCAAAGCACGAAAGAGCTGTTTCTGTTGACGTGGTCGCACTTTGATTTCCTGCTTGTGATGGAAAAGAACAGAGCAAATTTGGATTCAGGGACTGAATTTCGAACAGGTTACGGGCTGAATTAGATCATCTGAAGACACACCCTGTGCCCTTAAAATTTGGAAGACGCTTTGACGAGAGGTTTAAATCCGCTTGATGTTTAGCCAAAAAAAACATTGTGCCAGGTCCCCTAATTAGCTTTGGCGACGAATCCATCTCAACTGCAGTTGTAAGCATTATATAATAAATGTAAATTTAGTTTTGATCTGTAGCTCCAAACTGGTTCTAAATTTGGAAAGTGGCTAAAGTGCAACATAGACAAAATATACTTAGACATTTTTTTTTTTTCATTATTTATCTATTTCCGCTCATTTTCATCCACACTGGCCTCATTTGTCTTAAAATAATAATGCCTTAACTTTCTTCCAGGGTTCTAAGCGTCTTCTGAGATCCAATGAGTATGTCCTCCCACCAAGTGGACTGATGGAGACAGATCTCGAGCTCACATTCTCACTACAGGCAAGCACTTTTGCAGTCTTACTGTGAATTCTCACACTTGCACGTCAGTTTCGTGACAAGCAGGGTGGTGTTGAAGCCTTTATCTGGAGAGTGAGAGTTCAGAGCTTAACGTTTTTAGAATCGCTGCTGAACGTACATGCATAAACAGTGAGACAGAGACAGATACATTTGTAAAAAACGGCAAATTCGGTAAAGATCTGGTGCAGAAATACTAAGTTAAGTAAAGCTGCAATTCATGAACCTGAGAAAAATTGGTTACAGAACTTAACAAACTGTGAATTGTGAGTTTACAGGCTGTGATTGTATGAATATTTTTGTTGTACTCAGAGCTTACATTGACAGTTTTTAAAGTTGAACCAGGTGTGAGAGGCTTTTTTTATGCGATGGATGACAAAAAAACAGATGTTGAGTTCATACAGCCGTGCTTTATTATTTCAGTTGTATGGTTATTTGCAAGAAATAAGAGCTGAGTACAGAGCAGCTTTCTCAGCCTGTGATAGAAGACACGTGGCTGGTTTCCAAGGGAAGAAATGTTTTTCTTGTGGAGTAACAAAACACTAAAAGTCTCCATCTGGATTTTCATCTTAAAGTGTTGTCAATGCATAAACCACATTTATTTATTTATGTGTAACTTCCAGTACCCACATTTTCTGAAGAGGGATGCAAACAGACTGCAGATTATGCTGCAGAGGAGGAAACGCTACAAGAACCGAACCATCCTCGGCTACAAGACTTTGGCTGTGGGAGTCATCAATATGGCTGAGGTAGAATATAGTGTCTCATGTGGAACATTTCCTTCCTTTTCATGTTTCATTTCAGCCCTTTAATTTCTCCTGAGAGTTGCATCCCATCAGTCTGTTCTGTCATTGTGCTCTGCTTTGCTGTGACAGTGATTGACATGGTTATTAATTTCTGAGTTACTGTTTAACAGTTGCCATAGAGGGGGGCCCTTCTGTGTTTCAAATCATTTTAGATTCACACTCATCACACATACTCTTCTGTGAGATTATGGGCCATCTGGAGTTGGGACTGGCTTCAAACAAACAGAACAATTAACCATGCTGTGCTGGAGTGACAGAATGTCAGATTATTGAAAGCCCGCCCATACAGTAGTTGTTTGTTTTATATCCGTCAAGGATAGGGTCGATATCAATTTGCAACATGCGTACTGGTTTTTGAACCAGTACGCGGCAACCTATCCAAAGTTGCCGCGTTCTCGCTTCCACGCTGATTCATTCAACACTGACACTTTCTGCCGTTAACGTTGTTGCTCTGTGGGGTCTTTGCTTGCAACACGGGTCGCAATTGTGTGTCCCCCCGTGGATCAGCAGACAGATGACAGTTGGATTGCGTGGCAGAATCCTGGCTGCTGGGGATCAGAGCTAATGCAAGCTTTAGAATATTGATTCATACAGAGTTACAAATCGATTACTGCAGCGAGGTCAAACTGGATAGAGATTTGGAGAAAGAGATGCTCACATTGATCTGGAACGAGGAAACTCAGGTAATTATCACAGCTCCACCTGACAGATGCTGCCATTAATGCTTAGACCAAAGTTATTCTCAAGCAGGAGCCCCAGGATAAAAAATGATTGAAAACAATAAGATGAAGGCGTGATTGCATTTTGAAATGTCTCTTGACTGCTGTGCAGTTTCGGTGATTGCTACAGTGGAACAACCCATAGATTTCTATGAATAAAGCTGGATTTGGATTGACCGTTATTGGATCTTGTGGGTAATTATGTTGTCAACCCCTGTAGTGCAAACTCTTATGTGCCCTCATTTTTAGGCTCTCACAGCATAATGTGGGAGGAAGTTACTTATTGGACTTGCAGTTTTAAAGCTGCCGGTTCTGTGACCAAAATGAGTCTTTTCCTCATAGTTTGATTTGTCAAATCCAAAATCTCATCCTTTCTCATTTGGTCCAAACTCGTTTATACCAGCCATGCTTTGTTTCTAATGTTGTAAATGGGTCCTGGACCATTCAGATATTTAGCAATTTTCAAATTAAGATTCATTCAAAGATAAAAAAAAAAAAAGAAAGCTTGGGACCAGTCTGTAAATCTCCATTTCGATTAAACAACATAAGAGGAGTCAGTTCTGCCTATTTGGATTGTATTTGTTTGCTTAAGACAAATGCATCGTGCCAATCTGTTTGAGAAAGGCTGTTTGTCGTCTGTTTCTGGAACAATGCACAAAAGATCGCTGCACAAGTGCAATTTTGTGCAGTTTGTTCTAAAAAATCAGCGTCTGGTCCTGTTAATCTGCCTGTGTTCAGGTGATGCAACACCCGACAGACGGAGGACAGATCCTGGGTCTCCATAGTAACGTGAAGGAGGCGCCAGTACGTGTGGCGGAGATCAGCGTGTACTCGCTGTCCAGCCAGCCCATCGACCACGAGGATGGCAGCGGCCAGGCCGGTCGCAAGACCAAGACCTCAGGTGGGTTTCTTTTTCCCAGCCCCTCAGCAGGCAACAGTCCTGCACCCAAGCAGTCGGTCCAAATCCTGCCTGTAATTTTAGCCTCCACCTCACAGCCAACCCTCCCTGTCCAGGCCTCCCCTTCCGTCCTTCCACATGGTTCCTATTTGCAACCCGAGGATAGAATAAACTCCTTTAATCTCAGTACAGTTTAGAGCCGTGGATTTGTTATTCTCCTCAGCTGTAGTCGTAGAGTTGATTTGACAGGTGAACAGATTTAGGACCTATTGCTTTTCTCTGCCAATTCTGGCCAGAGACTCCACACCTTCCTCCTGCAGTGTTGATCTGTTCTGGATGTTATTAAGGAGGCCTTTCAAACACGAAACACGACAGATGACCTCATGCACTAGGTATTAAATGGGTGTCACTGAGACGGGCAGGAAGCTGTTTGTCTTTGTCCTCATTGCAGTGATCCGTAATAACGTCCATCCCTTCTAACAACAGGCAGAATACATTGATTGGCTGATTTAAAGGGAAAATACCGCATTACCCAACCAAAAGCAACGTGTTTCAACACATGACCGTGAAAACTGAATTTGAATATGAAACGGGGATGATGTGACACATGGTCTAATTTGCACAACATTGGCACTGTGTCATGTGGACAGAACATTCTTTTCTGTTGCTTAAATTATTATTCTCGAAAATGGTTTCCTGATGGTTTCGCATGGAATACCAGTATGAAATTAAGCTTTGTTATCCAAACAAATGGCACATTTGTCTCCTGACAGATATGC
This sequence comes from Arothron firmamentum, assembly GCA_016586285.1. Taxonomy (NCBI): domain Eukaryota; kingdom Metazoa; phylum Chordata; class Actinopteri; order Tetraodontiformes; family Tetraodontidae; genus Arothron; species Arothron firmamentum. The sequence goes on along the minus strand of BJFM01000528.1, from coordinate 18,711 downwards.
TGGTTTGGATATTGGATATGTTAATGTTAGATGAAATTTTAAACTTTATGGTGGGTAGACGATGTTGGAAAGCTTGGTTACACTTTTAAGAGCGCTTATATAATATTCAGGCTCTTTGCCTCCATGTTTATATTTTATTAAATGTTCTCTTGCCTTCCTCAGACCGTTCCCCAGACATGGATAACTATTCAGAAGAGGACGACGACAGCTATTCGTCAGAGCAGGAAGCCAGCGATGATGCAGTTCATGGCCCGGTGAGTGGCAGAAGGAAGCACAGGAATCTGTACTAACCCGAAAGTAAAAGAAATTCAAATTACGCTTACTCAATGAACATTCCATTGCATCTAGTCATAATTCATAAGTGACAAATCGTTAATCATAAGCGGAATATTTCACAAGTATGATAGTGTTTTTCCTTTTTAAAAGATACATTTTAATGAGAAATGTAAAGCCATTTTGTTATTCAGAGAATGTATTAATATCCTCTGTATTTTAGGATCTTTATGACGAAGACGACGAGGTCAGGAAGCCTAAGAAACCCAGAAGAAAAATGATCCGAACCACATCCATGACTAGAGTTAGTGGTCTCCTTGTGCTTGTGTTTGACAATCATTGACTACAACATGAATTCAGCCTGTTTCAGTGGCCGTACTGGCTTTTATGAGAAGGCACATACAAACACCATTGTCCATTTGTCCGAACCATTAGGACAATGGGGACGAAAGCTCTGGGTTTACTGGGCTGTTTCTAACGGTGGCTGTGAATGAGTAATCCAGTGGAGAGTTACTGGATTTATATGCCTGAACCCAGCTGTCATGAATATTTAATCCTGACATTTAGTTTCCTTTGCTGCAGGAGGGCTTTTTTTTCTTCTCTTAATTAAATGTTGTTTTTTTTAATTTTTGTTTATGTATTTTTGTGACAGCAACCTAACTTCAAGCAGAAGTTTGTGGCCTTGCTGAAGAGGTTCAAAGTAACAGATGAGGTAAGTGTGAAAAGAATTTTCATTTTCAGATTAACAATATGGTGAATTTTATCACATAATGAAGCAATAATTCGTGTTCACGAGCAAACTGATGTCATGGATGTATGATGTTTCCATGACTGTTATACGGGGCCAATTATTCTCAACTACCCAATCTAATCACCAGTTTCCCTAAATGGTTTTCTTCCACTCATTTTGAAGCGTATCTGGATTCTACACCAGGGCCTACAATCAGCATTAACTATGCAATAGCATGAAACAAGACATACTGTAGATGTCTGATGTCATAGGTGTTACAGTCAACGTCTGTGGGTTGTCTAATGTCCAGCAATCACACGTTTGCACATCTAAAGAGAAACGCAGACTGAGGATTGATTCTGCATTTCTGCTATCCATTGACATTTATGTCTTATTAAGAGACCCTCGAGTCTCTATTAGTGCTGATTTTGTTTTGCTTAGAAAAGCCTCCGGGCTCTTTTGTGCTGAGCCTTGCTGGCTGGTTCTGGACGCTCCAGGTGGCCTGGCGGTGATCTTTTATCACATTTGCCGCCTGTAATCCGCTCCTTGTGGCTGGACATTGTGCAGGGCTACGGCTCTATAAATACACAGCCGGGAGGAGGAGAGGAGACAGACTGTGTTTGTCTGCTTCCTGCCAGCTTCTGCACTTGCAGAGCGGTATTTAACACCTGAATTAATCCAAGCCAGGCTGTGTCCAGTCTCTACATTATACATCTTCAAGATGATCTTCACCTTAGCTCTCTTCTAACATTTACCTCTAAATTGGTCCGACTGGGAGTAATGTAGTAATGTATTTACAAATCAGAATCTGCTTTAACAGCCTTCGGTCTTGCCAGTAATTCACTGAGTCCCTATAGCCCAGTTACACAAGTGATTAGTTAATGCACAGTCATAGATTCTCTCTACACTTTTAATCCTTGAGCATAATCACCAATCCCTGATTACAGCCTACTAATGTGCTCATCATGTGTCTCTTGTTTGGCAGGTTCTAGACTCTGACCCAGTAGACCAGACCCAGGAAGTGGAGGAGGATCTGGATTTGTTGTACGACAGCCTGGAGGTGTACAACCAGAGCGACAGCGGGCCTGAGATGGAGGACAACGAGAGCGTCCTCAGCACACCCAAGCCCAAACTCAAGTATGTGTCTGAAACTATTGATAAGGTGTTTACTTGAAACAATATCAACAATATGAATGTTGAACTCTTTCACAAAAACTGAAGAATATGCATTTCTGACTTTTTTCTGGTGAATGTTGTGTTTTTGTCCCTGCATTTCTGTAAGATTGTACTATTATAACTTAAAAACATTGTGTGGAGTTTTTTTTTTTAATTATTATTATTATTATTATTAATATTATTATTAAATTTGGGTTGTGGCTTTATCATGGCCTTAGAATGAGTCAAGTCCTTGGGATCTCAAGTTCCACACTTGGATATTTTTCAAAAGTTAAAAAAGAGGCTTTCTTGCAGATTTTCCCTTCTCAGATCCCATTACAGTTTTCATTCTGTGATTTGCCTTTGGTTTCTTTATTGTTTTCACATATTCTTTTACATTGAGAAGTGGTGTGGTTTTAATGTTGTGGGTTTGGCTTTCAAAAAATGGTCCACAATCATGGCTTTGGATTTTGACATTTCTTCAAGAATTCCACAGATCTCAAAACATCCCACATATTGAACTAGTATATTACAATAAAGCGGTGTAAAATTAGAATTGAGCTGGCTTGTATAATTTTACACAGGAAAACTCTTTTGAAAGATGAAATAACGAAAAAGTACATTGTAATCAAATCCAGTATGTTATGATTGCAGTGGACATTTCATTTTTTTCTGAATTACGATATATGTTCAGGGGGGTCAAAGACTGTATTCAGTCAAAGTGTTTTTGCAAGATAATAATAAGTAGGGGAAATTTTTCCAACTTTGGGGAAGGTCTGCAAACTCGGTTTTCTATCGCCTGAATCTTTATTTTGTTTCAGGCCGTTTTTCGAGGGGATGTCTCACTCTAGTTCCCAGACGGAAATTGGGAGCATACACAGCCAAAAAAGCCAGCAGAGAGAGCTGTCATGTCCTGTAAGTTGACAATTATCCCCATGTTACTAAATCCTTCTGATGCTTTTTTGTTTCCCCCCTCTGAACTCATTTACTTCTGCCACTTAATTGCTGAAGAATTTCTGATAGTAAACAGAGTTATGCAAAGGAATTTCCCCGAGGCGTTGTTTTGCTTTTTGTAGTTCAGAGGACCTCCCCCCACCACCCCCAGAAGACCATGATACCACAAACCAGATATTCTGAGCATGAATGCAATGTAGGTCATCATTCTCCACACCAGCAGACTCGCATGGGGGAGGGTTGGGGTGTTCAGACCCGACCCTCTTCCTCCCTTCAGTCCTACAGTATTTATAGCGAGTGACACTGTATGGCCGCTCCTCCGCCATCAATACACGCACAAATATGCTCCCATGCCTCGGGGGAAGATTGCACGAAGCAATGTCTGAACTCCCGTTCCAAAGATTTATGGAACAAGGGCAAGGGAGAGACACAGCGAGAGAAGGGATTGTTGTTTATAAATATCTGATCATCCATTTCAGGCTGTAGTGAAAGAGCCTGAAGCATTCCGGACCATCACAGTTGTCCATTTGCTCAATAAGTGAAGCTTCATATTAAGCTCTTCAAGGCAAAAATGGACAGTCTCTGATCTAATATTATAGTGGATTAAGCTCCATGCTCCAAGCTGCACTCTTAATGAACCAGTCTTCAACACTACAATGTTTGTCTGTCAGGAGGAATCGGCTCCAAAAGAATGAGAGTCTCAGTGGTTAACAGCAAGCAGATCATTTATTGTCATAAGTGACGTCTAAAGTATGTGTGTTTTTGTTTTCCTGCAGACTGGTGATTTTCTGACTGTGGACAGATGTAAAGTGCAAGGGACGCGCTATCCAGATGACAGCATCGCAGACACTATCACCGGGGTATGTTTTGGCAACAGCAAAAGTTGCACTTAATTAAATCCCTAGTGAGTCTTTTCTTTCTCCAGTTTTTCTTTTCCACCCCCCCCCCCCACCTCTCTGCTCAGGCACCCTGCCCTGCTGAGGGTTTTTCGGTGTTTTCCAGAAAGAATCAAAGAGGGAAAGCATATTTAAGAGCACGCAAGCCAAACTGCACAGCCGTCCATTTTAAATCAGCAAAGGAAGACGAGCTGGAAATACTGAGGAGTCATTTGTGTGACTCTAGCTTCGATTATTTAACCTCTGGTTCTTGCCTTGTGTGTCTCACAACATAATTTTTTCCACTAAACAAACATAAATGACTTGTGTCTGCCATGGAGACTTGCATTATTTTCTATAAACGCAACCTTTAAGCTCAGCCACCCAGACAGTCCCTCCCCACCTCAGCTGGTGTTGTCGAGAACGTGTGGTCACCATGCAGAGAATGCAGACGTCTCAGACAGGAAGTGATGGCGATCTGATATGGTGGGGGCCTACGCTGTCTCGTCAAAATTGTCCTTCCCCCCATTGGTTCATTTCGCTCTCACCTTTTGTGGTCCAGGAGCCGGAGCCTGATGACAGCGGGCCCGGAGAGGTGAGCAGCTGGGATGTCAACACCGAACGTCCGACCAGCACCGTTGGCAAGCTCAGCAAGACTGAATCCCAAAACCACATGTCTCCCAGGTACTCCGCAGATCCCCACATCTGGAAACATGCAGACAAGATAGTGTCGCTATGTTTTTACAAGAGTTACTTCACATCCTCATCTGTTTCTCTGCAGCATCTAGGCTTAACCCAGAAATGTTTCTGAAAATCCAAAAGATTAGGGTTTTTTTTCTCTCCTTAGAACTTATCCGAGCTTTATCTCCATTCTCATTCGCTCCACAGTAAAATGGAGAACAGGCTGCCGAGACGTCCTCGTAGCACCTCCATGAAAGACAGACAGAACTCTAAGGCCCAGAGTGACAGAACCAGCAGCATGGAGAGCGAGTGCTCTCCAGACTCGCGACTGATTGCACAGGTAACATGTTATAGCGTATGGTTTTTATTTTTTTTTGTTTTTTGAGCGTCACCTTCAATGTTTGGGGCATAGTCCGCTTGTGTGTAACATTTCTGTGCTCTCAAACTGTCCACTGTGTCTCAAAGGTTCCCAGGAAATCTGTGTATGACCAGCTGAACCAGATCTTGATCTCTGACGAGCGCCTACCAGAGAGCATCATTCTCATCAACACCATGGAGTGGCAGGGACAGGTGTGGGCTTTTCTTTACATGGCACCTTTACGCTTATTTCATCTCCAATTTGGCTTCCACCAAGCCGTTCTCGGCTTTCTTTCGGACCGTGACTTTGGTATTAACTCTTTTCTCTCGTGTTACTCTGCAGTATGTCGCCGACTTGCTCCATGAACAAGCCCAGCCCATTGTGTCCACCTGCTCTGCTGCTGACGTTCAAGCCGCTTTCAACACTATTGTAACGCGCATCCAGAGATTGTGAGTTACCGTATACAAGATCTTTGTGTTTTCAACTTAATGCATGTTTAGGGTGGCTGGGTGCCAGAGAATTCCAGGAAATCTTCACCCGCACTTTGGGAGTGTCTTTTTTACCGGGTTTCTCATAACAAGTCTTTCTCAGTTCAGTTCAGTTCTATTTTTGGACCCATCTGCTCCCCTTCCATCCTACGGGAAGTCACAGTTGTGTTGCTTCTGTTTTACCCGTTTTGTTTTTAGTCTCTGCATTTAAACACTCACTCAGGCTCCAGCTGGGGTCATGTTACACGCATTCAACGCGTTTCTCTTAGCATGCTCACTCAGTGTCGGTGCTACTTTTAGCTCTTGGCTGGAAGATTCTTCAAATGCAGGCTTTAAGAAACTATGGGCAGTTAACCCTCCAGGAGTCTGACTGATAATGTGTGATGAGGCAAACATCAAAGTATTTACAGATCTTACAGATCTACAGGGTTTGAATGACTCCTGCGATAAATATGTAGGCAGAATCCTTTCCCCTCCCCCAGATATCCTGGACTATTTCAGCATCAGCCCTCGCTGCCCGACACTCTTACATCTCTCCATTTTTTACATGACACAAAAAAACAAGATCATTGTGTCACATAAACATCTCTCTTCTTCATCGCCTTTGGCTGATGCATCAGTCATCTACATATCCGATCGCTTGTCTGCACTCTACTCTGGAGGTTCTCCTGCCGCATACAGACATGAAAAACCCCCAGACTCTACCACAGAGTCGACAGGATTAAACCCAGGGCAAAAATTACATGCAGATCCTGATAACTACAGGATTATAGCTTAGAGTATAGACGTTAATTATGCCAAAGCCGTGTTTCCTATTTGATCTTTTTTAACCCTTTGCTCTATATATTAAAACCTGCAGCTGTAACTGCAACGCACAGACCCCCCCAACAATGAAGGTGGCGGTGGCAGGTGATCAGAGCTACCTCAGCACCATTCTGAGGTTCTTTGTGGAGCAGCTGGCCAACAAGACGCCTGACTGGCTGAGTTACATACGCTTCCTGGTGATCCCTATAGGTAAGTCAACCATGATTAGTGCAAACAGCCCCCCCATGCAGCATGTGGTTTACACAGAATTGTACGTAACATTCTGTCCTGCGTTCCTGCTTAGGTTCTCATCCCCTGGCAAAGTATATGGCCTCCTTTGACAGCAGGTTCAACGGCATCTTTATGGACTCTGCATGGAGGGAGCTGTTCTGCAGGACAGAGCGGCCTACCTCGGGTAGGCTCTACCTCGCGTCTCTGGTGTCTGCATGGCTAAAGTTCAGTCATCTTGAAAGAGAAATGAAGAGGTCAAATCAAGGGTCATGAGCTGGTGGGATGAGAGAGAGTGGCTTCATTCATCCGTGAAAAATGGCTACAGCCTGATTTTAATGGAGTTTATCACTGTCTCTTTCTTAGAGGGAGCGACTCCACTCTTTTCCTATATTATATCTTCTTATTATGTTAGCTTTGAAGCTCATTAGCCTTTGCCACATGCAATAAAATATTAAAGTCTTGGATTAATCCTGAAGAGCTCAACGGAATGTTTTCTATTATTAATCAGCTTATTTTAAGACTCTTTGTTGAACTGAAGCTTTCTGTGTCAGCAAGTTTTAAGTCTATTTTTACACCTTGCTGTTTGCATTACAGCTGTTGACATGGACTGACATAAATTCCCATGCTTTTGGGCTTATAAACCTCCCCCCAGCCACTTTTATAAATGTGTTTAATTGACTTATAACTGCACACACAGTCCTGACGTTAAAGTGGTGCTGCGCAAAGGACGTAATCCTATTTGGAAGAACTTCCTCCGCGTGAACTGTCATCTCTGCAGAGAGGTTTCGCCTTGTGATGCGCGAAATGCAAATTTAAATTGTTTGTTCCTTGGCCAAGTTCCAACCCCTCTGTCTCTCCCCAGATAACATCGATGTAGCAGGACGAGTTGTTCAGTATCTGGCCGGTGCCAACGTCTCGCACCAATTCCCCATCTCAGAAGCCATGCTCACCTATAAACAGAAGAGGTAAAGTCACAGCGGTCATCACGATGCGCTAAACGTGTTTACATGCTTTTAGCTTAGCCTTTTAATGCATGCTTATGTTGGAATATTTACTTTGTCGTTAGGAGCATGATCTCCTCAATGCATACGCATGTGATTAGACAGACATGTTGAATTTATTGATGCAGAGTTCAGCTGTTACACTCTGGAACAGGCAGCTTCTGATCCACTTTAAGGTGGTATTTTTTCTTAAGGGTAAATCATTATTCATCATCATTAGATTAGGCAGGGTTCCAGCCAGGGTTCATTTTATCGCAGGGGTCTGCTAATACATACACAAGTGCAGTCAGGTCACAGCACCAGGCACACACAGCAGGCAGCCTGTTGAATCTGTGTGTGCATTTGTTTCCTCTCTGATGTTTGACTGAACATTTCCCCTTATTGTGAAACCGACTTCCTATTGCTCACAAGGTTTTCAGTACCGCACACAGTTTTAACGCTGATGCATTCCTCCCTCCCCTTTCCCCTTTGATTTGCATTCAAGGAAAAGGAGTTTGTATTTTGATTTTTACATCAGGTATCTAATTTATTTTGTTTTGCCCTTCCTTATCCTCCATTCAGCTCCTTGCTGTGACTTTACCGTTTTCTTTTCTACACTCAGCACCCTCTGTAACCTCACTTCACACTCCGTCCTGACATTTTGTGCCTTTGGTTTGGTGTGACTTTTGGGCCTTGCTCTGTCCTCTGTGTGGAGATTTGCCTAACAACCTTTAACCCTAAATGTTGACACAGTGGAATGCTGACTGACTCCTGCATGCGGCAATGACAAACACGTTTGTATTAATAGAGGTCATGTGGCACAATCAATTTATCAAACTGCTAAAATATTCCGCCCGGATCAGGAAAAGTATCGGTTGCCCTTAGGAACAGTGCATGGTTCTGAACTGGCTCAATGTTATCGACTGTTTGGACCGCTACTCAGTCAGGAAAAGAAATGAAGGAAAAAAAGTCGCAATATTGGTTAAAAAAAAAAAGCTACAATATTGAATTCTGACTTGATTTGCTCATTTTAAATGGCCTAATTGGGTTATTTTGCTTTTATTAATAGACAATTGGTCATGCGATTCATTCTCCATCTAGCACGCAGCGTTAATAGCTTTGGAATGGCCCCATTGCAAAACGTTTTACTAAAAAGGAAATATCTTAAATAGATTTATTCAATCTTTATTTTGAAAAAGCCAGTTGTCACATCACAGCGTTACTTTATGGATTCCAGCACTTGTGTGTGTACGTCCTTTTCCTGCTTTAACTAGCGTTGTTGCTGAGGAAAACCTACACTTAAAATTTAGCACCGGTGCTCGGGGAGCTTAGAGCCGCTGGACCAGGAGGCATCCTTCCAGCCTACTTGTCTGCCTGTTGTCTCAGTCTGCCTGCAGTTCTTTATATATTTGTTGCGACTTGAGTTTATTAAACCTGAAGCGACTCCAGATGGTGTCTTTTTTTCCTTCTCGTGGTGGAGGCAGAGTAATTACTGTTGAATGGGTGGCTCATTCTAAGTAGTCAGTTGATGAGAGCTGATCCCCAACTGTCGGAGTAATAAAAGTAGCTCTGTTCCAGTTGATCAGAAAGACCCCCGATGACGTTTTGGTTGTAAGGAGCGGTCCTCTCATTCTTCCTTACTCATTGTTATGCGATGCATCCCATCTGAGCCAGCCATATTCCATTTCTGCTGCAATGGGGCATGGTTTTCGACCATGCCGCCGCCAGCTTCCCTCAGGGACTCATTGAGTGTTCATGTGCACCCCCTGGAGTGTTGAAATGTTGAAATTCACCTGTGGTCAGACTCACAGCTTCTTTACCATCTGTCTGTTTCCAGCCCTGATGAGGACTCCTGTCAGAAATTTGTGCCGTTCATTGGGGTAAGAGCCACCTGAGAGCAGCTCACATGTGCTTGTGTGAAGTAGAAGTGTTAATCCCTGATCTAAGCATGTCGTTATTCTTGCAGGTTGTGAAAGTTGGAATTGTGGAGCAAAGTCTCTCAACATCAGGTAGTATTTCTACAGCAATTCCAGACAACACTTGTGGGTAGTTTTGGGTTCAGGCTCAAAAAGAAAATGAATTTGTTTGTGTAGAAGCAGTCACAGTTTTTCTAATTATGTGTTGCTGGGCCTTAAGTTAACGATTCCCTGAAATTCCAGTGGATTCTGATGATGCCATGGGAGGAAACGCGAGCATCCTCTCCTCTCCAACACCACCATCGGCCGGTCCATATGGGAAAGAGATCGGGGGCACCCCTCCGCAGTCACCCTCTGTGTCCACCGCCCTCTCTGGAGCTGGGTATGACAGGATACATTTCTCACAAAAAAACACCTCCACGTTGTTATTTCTCACAGTTTTTCTGTTTTCTTTGTTTGTTTTCTTAGTTCTCCATGTTCTGGCAGTGAAGTGATGGGCCTGCAGGTTGATTACTGGACGTGGCAGGGTCCAGAGAAGAAGAAAGACGGGGAAAAGAGAGACGTGGGACTGAAGAATACATTGAAGAGTAACTTCCGTTCCCTACAAGTCAGCCGCCTGCCTTCTGGAGGGGAGCTAACCCCTCCACCCAGCATGGCCATGACTGTAGTCACCAAGGAGAAGAATAAGAAAGGTGGGAAATGTAGTCTGGTGTCTCTCCCCTCAGACAGAAAGAAGAGATGAGTTACAGCAGAACTAAATTCACTTTGAAGCAGTCTGTTTTTTGTTCAGGCAAAAGGGCTTGATCCACAACATTTTCAACATTTCAATGGAATTTCAATGGAATTCCCTGTTTTGTCCTGTAACAATGTTAAAACAAACATCTGTTTTTATCCTTCCTGTTTCCATTTATAGTGATCTTTCTTAGCAAGAAGCCCAAGGAGAAAGAGCTGGACTCAAAGAGCCAAGTGATTGACGGCATCAGCAGGTTGATCTGCACAGCCAAGCACCAGCACACCATGCTGAGGGGTGAGGCTTTGGCTATACCGCCACCTGGTGGCAGGAGCGGGGACGGTCGTTCAAAACAAAAATTCACGTTACCTCAACAATACACTTTTGTTCAGAGTTCCCAGCACAGCTTCAGGCAGAAGGTTTTGACAATATAAGTACACCAAAATGCATTCATGCTGCTCATTTATTTGGTTTGTTGTGACTTTGATTCTGAAACTCCGAAATAGTAGATACACAGACTGACAGACAAACAGTCTGTTTGACAACTGTTCAGGGTTAAATGAGTGAATATTTGTGTGATTAATCCCTTTAATTTAAGATGTTGATCATAATCCCCCTGTTTTTTGTTCTCAGTCACTATCGACGGAGTGGAATGGAACGATGTAAAGTTTTTCCAGCTCGCTGCCCAGTGGCCAACACATGTCAAGCACTTCCCAGTGGGAATCTTCGGTTACACCAAGCCCGTGTGACCATGGCCGCCACCCACCTGAACGCCACCCCACTCTGCGCTGCACCTGTCTGGACGCGAGGCTGCGGAGGCTGAGAGGAAAACGCCAGCGAGGCCCCAGCGGTAATAGTTTTCCTGTGGAAATCTAGCTGACTCACAAACCACATGTTCCTTACACCAATTTCATGTCGTTGAGTTGATGTTTTTGATGTTGCCGGGTGTGGTTATTGTTGTTGTTGTTGTTGTTGTTGTTGTCATTGTTGTTGTTGTTTTCTTTTTTTTTACACACTACAAAAAGAAAAAGTACTATTTTGTAAGAATTGCGCTACCACCTCTGAGGTATTTTGAGGAATTTGACAATTTGCCACATTTCGATAATGGCAGCTGTGTTTGCACTTTGTTTTCTTAACATTTTATTATTTCTGTGAAATCCTACAATAATTGTTACTCTGTCTATACTATAGTCAACGGAGGAGTGTGACAGTGACGTGCAGTGGAGTGCGTGAGATCGTTTGAGATGTTTGTCGTTGGAAGTTGGACTATTGCTGTGAATTTAGATGGAATCTCTCTTCTAACTCAGTGCTCGCGTTTTCTTACCTTTCTCCCTTTACTTTCTCTAAAAGATCCACTTTTATTGTAGAAAGGCACCTCAGTTCTTTGTGTCTCGTTGCTTTAATGCGCACCGCGTTTAAAGCAAACGGAGAAAACAAGCTCACAAGATCTTTTTTGAAAGTAGCTATGATGAATGTAGCTATGACTCCTTCATGACGTGAACAGTTCTGTCGTTCCTTCACGAGTTCGTATCCGCCTGTACGTTCAGACTGCACGGCGTCGCCCGCCTGAACGCAGGGTACCACCGCACACATTTCTGATATGAACAGCTGAATGCCAAATTTATCTTGTGACTGTATTTACTGTTTAGCATGTTGCTTTTCTGAGCTTTCCTCCGTTTACCGGCTGTTTCCAACCGTGCTGTAACAAGGTATCAGAGTATTATTTCACCTGTATCCGCATTTATCGTAAACGTCGTGTTACCTGTGCGGACACCTCACACACCCGCAACAACCTGACTGCATCAGTGCCCCCCCCTCAGTAATGTGCCAAAGTTGCCGTTTTTTCCAGACCAGCCACTACAATTTGGTCAAACCTGATGTTTATTGACAGAAATAGTACATTTATTAAATGTGTGGTCCCTGTGGAGATCAGTATTAATGTTAATAGTTACGAATTCGGACCTGTCGGTGTTCCCGTTTGGCCAAACAATCATTTACAAGAGGTGTGCACGTGAACGTGGCATCGGTGAATTCACCTCCAGCAACTGGACATGCTAAAGTATCCAGCTACAGATGTTAGAGAAAACTACACACATTCTAGTCCTGACTTGAAACTTGAGCACAATGCAATTATTCCGGAATTGTTTTTAAAATAGGATGAAAAGGCGTCTGGAGTGTTGCCATACGTCCAAGTCATTGCCTGTGTGTGTCTGTAGGTGTGCTACATGTTCGATGGTACTGCCTCAATAGTGTTACCTTGTTTTGTTTTTTCGTCCTTGACAGGACACCTTTGGACATGACAGCTATGATAGGCTGGCTTTTGTAGTATTGTATAGAAATATATACAAATGTATTATTGTGAATCCCCCCCCCAAATTTTAAAGCACAAATAGCTTAACTTTATGTCATGACATAAATGCCAAATATACTGCCAGAACTCCTAATGATGAAGTTGATATGTACAATGCAGACACTATAGATAACATGTTCCCTCTTTTTTGTAATGCACTTTCGTGTGGTTTTATATAGTTGTTTTATTTGAAGATGCATTTTGGGTTTGAGGTTGAAGTGTGAGGTGTGGAATCTGAAATATAAACCACTAACCACACAAGGGATTTTATTTGTTTGGATTCGGTGTGCAATGGGATTTAAAAAAGAAAAAAAAATGGACGCATTTTCTGCTAATGTTTTGTCGCTCGATGTCCAAAAGCTCATTTGGACTTGGCTGAGCTCAACAGGCCCCCACGTTTGTTCCAGTTTTAGCCAGGCCAGACCTCTAAGAGGGATATTCCATTAAAATACCCTTAAGTATAATGACTGTATTTCAGTACTGGTATTTTAAGTCTGTTTCCCTCCCCACATCTAGAAGTAGCATGGGGGTGTCGAGTAAGACTGGGTCAATGAGCAGGCATGCTCCCTTAGCATCAGTATTAATGGTTTTCATTAATGGTCAGTTAAAACATGCCATCTCATTGCTCCTGTTACTTGAAATGCCACCCAGTGTCTTTGCACAAACCCTATTTTAAATGACATGACAGTATTTTTAAATTGACCACTAAAATGGGTTACTCTGCATGTTGTTTTACTATAGATGTAAATATGTTTTGGATTTTTATATTGTTTTGTTTCTTTCCATGCTCTCACAAGCAGTTGTGCTTAATAAAAAACAATTTTTAATCTTCTTTACAAACGGCTCATCTTTATTTTTCTCTCTCTGTTTACGATCCACAGCGGTTACGCACAGTCCCAGACACGTCCGGACTTGCGTCATTTAGCAGAAATTGAGGGCAGGTTAACGTAACTCTTCATAGGAGGCAGAGGTTTAATCTTGCGTCCCGCCCAGCCCCCTTTCCTCTGCCACAGGCCGCTGGAAGGGCGAATGCCCAACCAGCGGTTGCGTCCGGCCTTGCCGATGATCTCTTTATCGTGGTCGATGTTGGATACCCGTCCGACCGTCACCATGCAGGTCTCCAGCACCTGCGGGTGTGTGTGGATGGACAGCTTTTCAGTTCAGAGCAGAACATAGTTTCATCCAACATCACCATCCAGAAAGCCTCACCTGCACCTGCTGCTTCGACGGGAGCTGAACGATCGCTGTTCCGTTTACTTTGCGCAGCAAAACGCCACTTGTCCCTTCACACATAGAAAAGGTTTAACGAAAGAAGAACACTTAACTTGTCCCAGTAATCAATGTACACACAATAAAAAGTTACCTGCAGCGCGGATATACTCCGATCCCTTCCCAGGCTGTATCTCCAAATTGTTCACCAGCGTCCCCACAGGAAGAGCTCCCAGTGGGTACGCATCACCCTCGTTAGCCGACACTGCCGAGTAAAAACGTTTTTTTTGTTCTGGTTAAACACCTAATGGAGTCCATAAATCCTCATCTCTGGTGAAGGTCGTTACCTGCCATGCGTTTGATGACTGCAGATGTTTTGATGACATCACCTGCCTGCATGTTCTCCGTAGCAATTATCCACCGTTTCCTGTTGCCTCCAGCCACAAGCGCGATATCTGCAGACCTAAGTGCACAGTCACGAGGACCAGAGTGGGCGTTCAGAATCTCCGGCGTGGACAGCCAACGTGTTTGAAAGCTGAGCTCACCTGCATGGGTCGTATCGCACCTCGACAACCTTCTCTTCAAAGGGCAGATCCTCTTTGCCCGCTTCATAATTCAGCCTCTGAAAGTCAACCATTCGGTATCTTTGTTTATGGCCTCCGCCAATGCCATGCGTCCGAATCTTTCCTTAGTGGCACACATAGAAACGACGATCAAAAATAGAAAAACGAGTAAACAGATTAATAAATGAGTCTAACAAGCCAAGACACTACAATATTGACAATATCGTTTGAATAAAAGTGGGTTCTGTTAAGTTATTTGATAAAGTTGGCTGCAACTGTGTATTTGTGAAATTAAATAATGTTATCCTGTGGTATCTGCCGACAAAATAGCATTTTAATTTATCCACAACATGAAATACATGACAGGGAACTCTACCTGTGTGATCTCTGCCTCCAGTCTTCTTCATACCAATTGGTCTGATGGTGTACTTCTCCCTCTGCTTCCAGTATGTCCTATTCTGACCCAGAGAGGCTGTGGTGAGGAAACCCCTGCACTGCTCAAATGGACTGGACACAAGTGATGCCGGTTTCGGCTGCGTAAGCTTCTACAATCACAAAAAGCAGGAGAAACAACTCTAGTTCATAATAGCTTCGGTGGTTTGGGGATTGAGTTTTTATGATTCAAAACCCCTGACAAAGTTTGCAAGTGAAGTGTTACCTGAGAAGAGAGCTTTAGGGAGCGAAGAGCTCCAGTCAGACCTGACATCGCCATCGTAACAACGTCCACCCGGCAGATCCAAACCGTAGAAGAAGTAAATGTGTCTGCAAGCATTTCATTTTCATTTAACCTGTCGCTTTTCACACGAACACCTTTAGAATAGCTCATCGGTTGATAATATAGCCATCTTTACTGGCTACCACGTCTAAGCATTTAAATTTCATTTCCTTTGAGTTGAGAGGATATCATGATTCTCAAATCAGCTAGCTTAAAGCTAGCATCCGGCATAAATCCAACACTACAAAGAGACTTTATCAGTTGTACCTCATTTAGAAATACTAAGTCAGGTAAGCTATGCATAACGTGTGTAACTTAAATATTTATACGCTGAACAAACCTTGAAATGTCACTTATTTCAACTCTAGCTTCTTCCCTGCGTCCTTCAGGGAGCAGCACGCCATGTCGCATACTGATGACGCAACGTGAGGACCACTTTTTTTCCTTAATTGCTTTTATTTATTTTATAAGTTTTTCCCCTTTTAAACCACAGAGTAGCGAACGAGCTTGAGGAAGATATTCACATACGTTTTTAAAGGCTTGTAAATTAAACTGTACTCTTTATTGTCTCTTTCATTTTTTTCTATTTATTTAGGGTTCAGACTTTTGGCCCCTTTTGGCGCTATATATATAAACAACTATATATAAAAACAACCTTATATATACAATATATATATATTATATATAAACAACCTTAT
>BJFM01000527.1:88609-101429 GCA_016586285.1 Arothron firmamentum | reverse complement strand
ATATATATATATATATATATATATATATATATATATATATATACAAGTAAACAGTAAACTTTAAACTAGAATATTGTCTCACCTTTGTTGGTGATGTCTGGGATGAGTCTCTGGTGTTCTCCACACTCCCTTCTCTGTCACTCCCACTCCTCACTCCCTCTGATGTGGTTTCAGGCCGAGTATCTACTGTTTCAGCCTGGTTCAGCGGAGCGACAATCTTTTCGTTTTTCACAGCATTTTCAGCCTGTCGCCTGGCCCTGAACTCTGCCAGCTTTTGTTCCATCGATGCACGCAACTATTGGTATATTTACTTACACTTTACCAAGTGTACGTGGCAAAACAGTTTTTTTAATAATCAAACCTTATTCAAAAATTCTAAACAACAACTATGCTGAAGGTACGCCTCGTACACTGTGATATTTCACATTAACTAGTTGGCAGACCACTGTTTAGTTAGCTTAACAAGCAAAGTGTTTCCTTATGAGTCTACCTGAAAGAAGAACGCGTTGTCGTAAAAATCTTGCAATGTCGTAAAACGTATCTTTTGACGGCTTTGACGGGGCACTGTTTCTGGTTTTCTGCAAGCTAGTTTCATTCCATCAGTGGTGAGTTATTAAAAAAAGTCAACTCTTTGTTGACTTTTTAGTTAACCGATGTTATTATTTGTCAATGTATATAGTGGAGCGTCTATGTACATTTCATATTGAGATAATAGCGGCTATAAGTAAACATTGATGGTTACCAAAAAGCTTCAAGACATGATAGATCCAGAGTCCATAAACAACTGAGTGTAATATTCAATTTGCATTCGTTTACTGTCGTACAGAGTTGTTCAACAGATCTAAGGGGGGAAAATCCATGGCATTAACAAGGAAAAGCTGCTGATTTTGCTTTATTTGCCATAAACCAGTAGTCCTGAACTAAAGGATAATACCAATCAATGAAGGAACGTAACGAAACTGATTATATCCTATATCTAAATAGCTTGAATTGCAATTGTGTAGGCATGGCCTCAGCTCCAGCACAACAACCCACCCTCACTGTAGAGCAGACCAGAGGTGAGAACAGCTTTTCTTCTATAAGCCATTCATGCAAATATGTTCCATGCTAAACAGCATTTGTATTCATTTGGTACATGTCATTTCTGAGAACAGAGTGATCCAGTAAGTGCATGTGTTAAAAAAAAAAGAATAATCACAATCTTATAACTAAAGCAGTATTTTCCCTTTTATTTTCTCTCCAGTAGTGTTAAGTGAGGTGATCCAGGCCTTTTCAGTACCAGACAATGCTGCGAGGATGGAGGAGGCTCGAGAAAGTGCCTGTAATGACATGGGGAAGATGCTACAACTGGTGCTGCCTGTGGCCACCCAGATTCAACAAGAAGTCATCAAATCCTATGGCTTTAACAATGAAGGAGAGGGTAAACATAATACACCAGTTTCTTATATTAGCTTTACTTTGAAGCTGGGAAAAACCTTCAAGCTCTAATCAAATACATGCATGCGTTACTCATGAAGGATATTTATGTGCACTACTCAGCCATCTGGATTGTGTTTAGAACAGTTCAGTCAGTCTCTGCTTTATTTCAGGCGTCTTGAAATTTGCCAGATTGGTGAAGATGTATGAAACCCAGGATCCGGAAATAGCAGCCATGTCAGCAAAACTGAAGTCGCTCCTCTTGCCCCCGCTGTCCACGCCACCTATAGGAGGGGCCATTCCTGCTTCATAGAAAGGTCACAGCAAGGGTACTTTTATCCTCTACATTCAATTTTTGTGTAATGAACTCAATTATTCTAAGGACCAGTGGTAACAACGACTTGGATGAATGAGAACCTACACAGATGACAACAACTATGCTGTGGTGGTAAAGTTAGTTTCCAACTCTGTATTTCATTTTTCTAAACAAAAAATGTATTTACTTTGTGTAGATTTATGCTCAGTACATTTCTGTTTTAGTATGGCATTGTGTGATTAAACTAGTTGTTTACCATATTAAAACTATTCTCTCATAGGACATTTTCTTTAAGACAATTTTTATTTAAATTCATATTTTTATACATTGCATATCAAAAGCCTTTTTTGTCATTAAATTGTAATTGTTTTGCTAGTCAGTCCAGTTAATGGGGAAAAGGGGAAACTCCATCAATATGCATAACTATTATTGCTTCAACACCCTGGCTGTATCACACTAAAATGGTTACATTTAAAAAGCACATAAACACGTTTCCACTAAAGGAACATAGAGTACAGAAAAGGTTTCTATTTAAACACAGAAAATGTTGTTAAATGCCAATCCAGATATTCCATATTTAGATCCGAGTGCATGCAGGTATTCCTGACAACAAAAACAATAAAAATCACTAAAAACAACTGTGACCAAAGTGCTGTCAGAAAAAAACGACAAAATTTATGTGCTAAATCACAAGTGAAAAGTGTTCACATTGTAGTGCTTTTAAACTTAATCTCTGTGTCTTATCTGAACAGAAATGTGTGTTTTCTATAGGAAATTAGTGCATAAAGGTTCATTTTAAAAGAAGCTTCATCCTGTGGCTAATCATAGTTTAGTCCTCCAGCTTCAGTCACATGATGATGATAAAGACAAGGGAGGAAGAAGATACAGTAAGAGGGAACGTCTTCACATTTCAAAATGAAGGAAGATGCTTTCGACATAAGACAGGACGTTCTGCCAGTCAGGCCCGTCTGCTTTCAGCATCTCCTCGGCTCTCTGTCACACACAGTTATCACACGAATGTCAGAACAGCAGGTTTGAAACAAAATTAATATTTGTGTACACATCAGTGTTCTTACCAGCGTGGCTCTGATTCCCACACTCTCTCCTGCTTTAAAGGCCAGGTTCAGGTTTTCTGTCTAGGAAAACATGTTGGAAGCAGATTTTGTAATTGTTTTAAAGTGATCCAACATTTTTGACTTCTAATACCTTGTCTGCTGGGTTCAGGGCGTTGTATGCTATAAGATCTGGCCGATAGGTGTGGTAGATGGCACAGAATGCCAGGCCATCCTCCCAGCTGCTGCTGAAATTTGTGATCTCAATATTCTGCAGCAAAAAAAAAAAAAAAAAAGGCACATAGTTAAGCA
Organism: Arothron firmamentum; assembly: GCA_016586285.1. Classification (NCBI taxonomy): domain Eukaryota; kingdom Metazoa; phylum Chordata; class Actinopteri; order Tetraodontiformes; family Tetraodontidae; genus Arothron; species Arothron firmamentum. Next base: position 98,333 of record BJFM01000527.1, on the reverse strand, counting down.
GCTGCTGAACAGTTCAGTTTAGAGGCTGTGGTGGGCTCCTCTGACCTCGTAGCCTTGGGTCCGACTCTGGCTCCAGGAGAGCAGCGAGTTCCTCCTTGAGCCACCATGACGCCTCAGCAGAGCACTGAAACCATCCTGAGGTCTAAGAAAACACCAGTCACAGGTTTCTCAATCATTTAGAGAAACAGATGTGAAAGGGTTAAAAAAAAAAAAAACAACTTTGAAGAGACTATAAGCTGCAAGCTAAATTAGCCAGTATGTTGTCTTTGACAGAAGGCTTCTAACATTTATGTTTAAACTAGTTTCACAGCTCACTTGGTTGTGTTTGAGTTCTGGTCTTCATTTTGTTTTCCTGTTGGACACAAGCGTCCGTCACACATCCACATGGATGATACCATCATCTGGTCCTGTGATGCTGCAGGTTTATTCTCACTTGTGGAGAAGCTGGACCAGCTGTCCAGCCGCTGTAAAAGATGCTCCACTCTCTTCTGTTTTATCTGTTCTTTTTTCTGGAAACATTTTGATCATGTTTACTTGCCTCTACGACACTTTTCAAATTTCACTCAGTGCCAGAATACCTTGCACAGTGGTAGTGTGGTGCTGATTTTGGTGGAGGTCTCGGTTTGACTGGGAAGTTCTGTCGACAGCGGTAGACGAGACAGAGACCTGCAGGACATTTTTACATAGTTTATGGCTCATTGTTGTTTTCAGGGAGGCAATTGTGTCGAGGGAGATGGTGAGGACTCACCATGACCTTTCAGACAGCTTTGTGATTCTCCTTGGGTTTTTCTGCCTCTCTTTCTTCTTCTCCAGTGCAGCCAGACTGCGGAGGTATCCCTCTGCCACTCCTCTCCCCATCAGCTTGCCTCTCTCTGCTTCATCGCCTTCCGGGACATCATCATCATCATCATAATCAGCCTCTTCACTTGTGTCACTGATGTTATTTTGCTTCTCAGTGTTTGTGGCTTCTGTCTCAATGTGCTTCATTTTTTCCTCCCCCTCCCAAAAGCCCTGCCTCGCCGCCTGGTGATCACAGACGTCTTTCAGGGAGTTCTTCAGAGCTGCCAGCTCGGCCCGCTCCCACTGCTGTTGCTGTGTGACTTCGGCGAGTTTCCTGCTCGCTTCTCTGTGCTCGGCTCTCAGACTCTCCAGCTGTCGGTCTTTCTCCTCCTGTCTGTGAAGGGCCTGAGCTAACTGATGCTCCAGAGCCCTGTGGTTCTCCTGGAGCTGTGCCAGAGCCTGTTCGGACTCAATCCGCAGCCGGTCTGCCACAGATACCGCCACCTGCAAGTCACTTTGGAATTGCTGCCACTCGAGCCTCTCTCTCTGTGAAAGAAGACAGAAAGAAAAGAGATATTTGTGTGAAACACATAAAGACTTGCTACATGTAAGTATTCAATTTACAGTGTGAGAGATCTTCAATCATAAGATAATCTATAGCACAATCTATAGAAAACATGACAGAGACAGTTCCTCATTAAGACCAGCAGGGTGTAGTGTGGTGTAAATAAAAAATCCATTCACTTTCTGATTGTAGGAGTTTTGGTTCAATGTTACCACCTCTGTGACTACAAGAAGTCTGTTGGATAACACAGAACGAGAGTGCTGAGGCAGAATGACCGGCTTCGTTAAAATGCCGAGCAACAGATTCTTTTCATCATGTCTTCTGAAGGCATGATGAAAAGTCATCTGATAGATTGTCCTCCATTGTCTGCTGCCTCCTTTCGGCTGGGATCACTCCGATTGGCTGCCTTGACTGTTGGCCAGCCTATATAAAGACCATAGAATTTGTTTGTGATATCAGTGTTGATGATGGTCATGTGACCGAAACGTTCACCGCTTCTTTCTTTTTCACACTTTTTTGTTTGTGCACTTTGCACTATGCAATAAAATTTGTTTTTTTTTCTTGCACCAGACAGCCTCATTTTATTTTTGAGTGCAGGCCTCCTTTCTTTTGTTTGTCTACTTTTCCTGAGGGCCCTGCACCGAAGCAGATATCCATTGCCATCCAGAGCGCAAGGCATTCTTCTTCTTTCAGATCTTCAATCATCAAATGTCAGAATAATACCCATATCTTGAGAGTGGATCTCAACCTTAACATGCTAATCATTGCGCATCTCTGCTTGCAAAGGTGGAGAAATCTCATCCTTAACAGTCACCATGTAGGTTTTGACACTGACACAAAAAAGGGAGGAAGGGAGCATTAGATTTGACTACTATGTCCTACACACTGGACCTGGATGTAAACATTCGGTGTGGTGCTTTATTTGGTGTTTGTAAGTTTTAACATATTATTGAGAGACTTAACTCACCCTGAGCATCTCCCTCAGAGTGTCCACCTCTTCAACTAACTCATCCTTCTGTGCAATGAAATAGCTTAGAAGTTCTGATGGGCATGTTAAACACAAAGAACAAAGAAACGTCAATGTACTACTTCACAAACCATAAAACGGATGTAGCCCAAAAACTGTTGTATACTCCACAAAGAAACTGTTGCAGTCCGGTAAACTGCCTTTTTAAGGAGCTTTTAAACATATCTGTAAATAATTTTGCATGTTCTCTGGATCTTCAGCAGAAGGTTAACTTACCTGCTGCTCCTGTAGCAGCATCAGTGTGACGGCTCAACTCCACTGAGGCTCTGTATCGCTCCGTCAGTCGGAGTAAACCTAGGCTGGTCTCCTCCCCAGCTCTCTCCTCCACAGCCTGCGGCTCCAGCCCGCTGTCTCGTTCCTGCCAGCTCTCCTCCAAAGGCCATCCCCCAGGTGGAGGCAGGGATGCTGGGCTACCTGCTGCCTCCCTGCACCTCACCGCTGCCTTCGTCTCTGAGCCGGTGACACTGTTCATGCTTATCAAGGCCCACTCTGCAGGCGCGGGACGATTTTGTATCCACTCAGCAACTGGAGAGGGGGTAAGAGGGGCGAGAGTGCAGGCTGGTGACAGGGTTTGTATCCTGCTGGAGGCGGCTGCGGTGGATAAGGCCATAGCAATGGTCTCTGGCTGTGATGGTGTGGTAGCAGGTGTGTGGAAGAAATCTAAAGGAGAACCTAAAATATCAAAGAGATAACAATTACGTATTCCAGCTTTAAAGATTCGCCCTTCACTCCAGCACAATATCCTTAATATTATCATCATTAAACCACATCAATGGAATCTTTGGGGATTTATGTCCTGGAACAGTGACTAAAATGCCATTTTCTAAAAGCATGATAGCAGATGTTCCTGGGTGCACCGAGATTATGGCTCAGGCTTCTCCATCCTGTTGGAACTCTTCAGCCTCTTTGCCCAGATGATGTTGTGCAGATTTTTGCAGACTCATCACTTCCCAAACAGCACTACAGTAGATTCTGCTGCAGCTACAGCAGGAGAACCAATCTATATTCTGAGATGACTCCTGCACATAAGGAGCAACAGATAAAACCGCGGTCAATGAGAAACGGGGATGCATGTATGAGGGTCAAGAGGGGTGTAAGAATGAAACTAAATGAGTTTAAAACAGCACAGTGAATCAGCTTTAAATGTTTTGATGCATTTTTGAAATGAAGCTAGTGGAATATTAGATTTTATGAGCCTGCTATGAATACAAAACTGGTATCCACTGAGGGGTTTAGTAAAAAACAGAGCAATATATATACAGTATATATATATATCCACCTAAAATAAAATGGTGCTTAAAATAGGCTTCAGGTCTGACTTCAGTGATTGTTCTCAGCTTGTAGCTTTTTATAGAAGTGTCACATCAGTGCCTTCCTTTGAATTCACATGGATCACATGAATTAAACAAACTGTCATTTGGGAAATCAGATGACACTGAAATGAAGAATACATGACACTTCCTGACTGAAGAGACTAGTCTTATAACAGTGGCTTCACCTGTAGTGCCATGACCGTCTTTACCAGCATGGTTACCCATGGTCAGTCAGCTGTGGCTGTTTGGATTCCACTGTCCTTCACTGTTTTTCAGGGCTCCCTGCTGCAGTCTGGAAAAGAGGAATTTAAATTCGTGAAAGTCATTGAATTGTCCTGTACGTCACCACTTCTGCTGATATCTGCAGATTTGGGACATGCTGCGTTCAAGGTTCGACTTTAAATGTTGGCAGTAACAGATGCAGATCTAGTAATCAGTAATTATGAACACTGAGGTTCCGGTCAGTGTCAGGGCAGCATCCATAGGTCCCTCTGCAGTGCTGACGTACACTGTTGCACATGTTCGCATGTGTGAATAGACCAATCTCCATCACCAAATCATGCATTTCAAGTCTATTAAACTTATCAATAGACGACACAAGAGTGCAACATCACGTCGACATTCAGCATGCACCTGACTCCCCCCTGTGCGAAACCTCTGAATATTTTCTGGCGGCTGGTGATATTAAATGAACAACTACCCTAAAAGCCCACACGCCTGAAGCAGATTGTTGCTCAGTGAAACGTCTCACCAGTCTGTGACACGTTAAACCAACACAGCATCGTTTCTCTCTCCGCCCTACCTGCTCAGCCTGATCCTGCGGCTGCAAAAATTCACCACAGATTTCTATTTACGCCCCATTCCTGCACACGGCTGGGCTGTACAGTATCCAGTAGATGCACCTCAGCGTCGCTTTCACACCCAAATGCGACAGAACGCAGAGGAGTCACAAACGACGCGGTTGCGCAGCAGCTGCACGGTGTGCACCTGGTGCGTGAAAATATTTAGAGCATGCGTGAATTCATCGTTTACAACCCGCCACAAAACCGCGATGTTTGTGAGAGAAGTACAACTCATCTCCAGCCGGTGGAGCTGGAGATGAGTTATTCACTGCAGGTGTGTGCACGTCTGGTGACGTCACACACCGCCTGTCATCAGCAGGTGGCGACACAATTTCACTCATAAAGCCTCCAAAAGCGTCACTAAAGTTCTCTTTCTGATATGAGAACAAACAAGCCTATCAAAGGTGAAAAGTCATGACGTTACAGATGATGGACGTTTTATCGACGATTATGCTGTTCTGAACGAAAACATTCTTCCCTTCTTTTCTCCCACTTCCAAGACTGTCCTCGAGCTTCAGTTGGGTTTTATTTAAAGCAACTGAATATTTTAGGACCTACCAAAGAGTATCACAAATCAAAGGGATTTATTTATATCAGAGATCACTCTTTATTCTGCACTTATTTCGTTTACAGCGGTGTAACGACATAAATCCTCTTGGAATTTACAAATCATCACACAACAGCCAAAGTATTTGTTGTCGTGTTATCTTGTTGTGGGAAATTGAATCAAGTGCTAAACAGGTTTTCTGATACATGTATTATGAATCAAAAATATAGAAAATCTATAGAAATATAGAAAAATTTATATCAGTGAAACGAAACTGTCCAAGATTTTAATATAGAAAGATTACTGATGCTACTGTATTTTATTTGGTGAAACTTTCAGAAGGTAAACATCGACATCTTGTGACCATATTTGGGATTGAATCGTTAAAATGTTCAGGTTTCTTGTAAATTCTTTGATTCTCTCTCTCGCGGATGCTGCTCGCGAAAACTTTATATCCATTCTAATTTATTTTAAGACAGCTCTGACAGCAACCGTTAACTGTTGAAAAACACTCATTGGTGTGTGAGTTTTATGAAATTCATTAATAAAGTTTATGGGATTTTATTGCACATTTATGCAGCATATTTCAATAACTGCTCTTTTTGCAGTGATTCCATACATTACGGATCTATTTCACAAAGGCCATAAAATCCTGTCTCTTTTATTTACCCTAAATCTTGGCTTTGATGGTATGATATGAAGAAAACAAGTTGGCGGGGAAAGAATAAGGAAATCACCTGCCGGGATAAAGGTGTTGAAATGTATGACTTCGTTATTATTTTTAACTGGCCGTGTTTAAATTTGATTCTGCATTGCAGAATGAAGTGGCTTTCCATTTTCTGCGTAACGCGTTGGTTATTTATGTGTCTGTCGGGGAGTCGGAGACTGTGTCTTAGTGAAAATGGCGTCGGATGTCGGCAGATGCGTCTGTGATCGGAAAAGCATCAGAACATCTCAGATCATCTGAATGAAGTCTGCTCCTCACCCCCCGCTTCGCCTTCACCAGCATGGGAACGCTCGGCTGCGTCTGTGCACATGTTCCGATCGAGCATCGCAGCGGGGAGCCGTTTTACTGTCACCGGGGGAAGTGATCGCCTTTTACTCCTCTGACACCCAGGATTATGACCTTCTTGAGAGGGGAAGATGGCTGAGCTGAAAAAGGTAAGGAGGTGTGTGGATAGGTGCGTGACCGAGAGTGCATGCAGTGACTGACAAAGGGTCTGATGGGGCTTCGGATGGCACAGTTTCTGTAAAGCATGAATCATTCTTCTGGATGCATCAGTGAATGGTGCGTGGGTGTCAGTCAGCCTGTGTTCATTCACTCGGTGATATGCCCTACTACACCCGTCATCCATCTTTTCATGTGTCACAGGCGTTACCATGGCTACTACAGACTCACTGCTGTCTTTTCTTTGAGAAGGACTCAGGTAAGATGTCCGAGGGTGGATGAATAACACTTTTGTTTTGCTTTGTTGTTGCTTTTCGATCACTTTTGGCATTCAAAAGAAAGTTATGAGTAATTAACTGACAAAGGCCCAATAAAATGAGTGAGCTTTGGGTACACTGAACATTTTTTTGGTTAAATGTCCTGTAAGGTAAACCGGAGAAGTCATTAATTACGCTCAGACTAACTTAAGTAATGATCATTTCTATAGGGGAGATCGCCAGGTCTTGATACATTTTCTGGAAGATGTTCCGTCAGGCTTGGAACAATTCTGTCTTGATCGTCAAATCTTTTTGAAACAGTCCCATTTACATTGAACTGTAGCCATAAAGACCTTACCCAGCATCCGAATGTAATTTTAAAAGCAGACTGATTTATATGTTCACTCAGAGCTACATTTGTGTTCCATCAGGGTTGATTCACATCTGGATTTACAGCAGGTAGCCATGTTTTTTTTTAAATTTGAATTTGAGTTTATTAGATCTAGAGAAGAGCATTGTTAAATGGCTGAGTTCTGCATCAGGACCTTTCTCAGCAAAGGTCACTCAAACCATCCAGGAAGTATGTAAAGGTATAGGGCCATATTCAGACACCAAATAGTGTCTCAAAACAGCATTAAAAATCAGATAATCCCATTACGACTGTAATGCTTTTGATGCCAGAGGTTAAAATGTCATGCCTGAGGTTTTTTAGTGCTTATAAATTTTTTTGCTGTACTCAGATGAACATGGCTTGTTATGTGTTTATCATATTTGTTTATCATATGCTGAAAATGTCTTTTCAAGCCTCAGAATGGGCTGACGGCAGAGTGCTTATCTGGAAGTTAATCAAGCGTGGCTCCGCCTTGTCAGCACAGACGGCAACGCCTGCGCCCCTTTGAGGTGCATCATCTAAGGAACCTCTCTCTGTTTGCCTTATCATCCATCTGAAGAACTTTCTCCTCGTGACTTTCGCACCACTTGCTCAAGGTCGTGGTACGACGGTGGCGAGTATGAAGGCTGGGTTTCAGTAAATCTAAACAGGACGAGACATGACATTGTTTACTGTGTGATGACGATGTGAAGCGTATTTGGTCAAAGCAGGATTACAGCGTCCGCCCCTGGTTTTCCCTCCAAGAGTTAGGATTGATGTTGGGCCACTAGGTGGGACTGTTCACTTGGAGTCTCTGCTGTGAGACACAAGCTGACCTGGCTCCACAAGATTCCGCCTCACACTTTGTCATGAGCTCAGAAAGATGTGTTCACTCAGCTGGCTTTCTTAAGTTGTTCTAAGTCTATTAGGGAAAACATGTTTTCCAGCTACATGATGAAATTTGTACTTTTCAAGATTTGGCAGATTATAACATGGCGGCGTCCAGTATTCTTAACGCTCTTAGGTCTTGTTCGGAATGTGCTTATAGTTTCTCTCTGATGAAGATATGTTTTTAATTTCATCTTTGAGATTTGGCAGGCTAAAGAACAGAGACAGGTTCCTGCGCTGATTTATAGATCTGTAAGTCAGCGTTGTCAAATTAACCCCATCAACCCTTTAGAGAACAACACAAATGTTTGAAAAATAGTTGTACAGGAAGCAGTTTGATTAGTTTTATATGCCACAGATGTCAGGTGATTCTATATTTTAGCAGTTCTATGACTAACATGCGAGTGTCGAGCGTCGTGAATTGGTTGTAATTTCAAAATAAAGGCATGTGGTAAAGATGATAAAAAAAAAATCTGCCCTGAAGCCTCCAACACCTTTTTTCTGAGACTGTTATGATGATCAGCATCCAAAATTTTATATTTGTTGAGAGAATAAACAATATTGTGGAGCAGAACCACATTGAAAAACTTATTTTTGACTAAAGGAGTAAGTAGACCTTAATGTTTCAGTATTAGTGAACATGGTTCATACGTCATCTTTGACTGCAGCGTGACTCTTCCCAAAAATGACTCCTGTGTTTGAGCTCCCGCTCCATCTGTTTTATAGTCTGTTGTGCGTCTTCATTAAGGTGACTCTCTTGGAGATACATCCTTTTCATCGAGAGGAGGAGCCGTCGAGGAGCACCTTGACTCTTCCAGCATATCAATGAGTCTTGCATCAGGCACCAAATCAATATGGGTCCTTCCAGATTTATCTTAATTCATTGCTGATGTTACCTCTTGACCTTTGGTGCTCTGCTGTGCCGTATGAGACAATGCCACTATGGTGTGGGGGGTTCTGACCAAGGGACAGTGTGGATGATTTCAGTGTTCATCATAAATTTGAGGGATCCTCTCTCAGCCAAACACCTGCAGATCCTCCTGAAGAAACACGTCTGGTCTCTGTGACGTCACCAGGAAACGACCCCCATTCCATCAGACGGAGGAGTGATGTCATTGCAGGGAATGGCGCGAGGTTGGCCAAGGCTTTGTTGATTAGAAATCTTTTTTATTCGTGAGCCCACTGGATTTATTATTTGATTGAAAGGATCAGAGAGAATATCAGCAGACACATGGCACCACAACTGACAGTGACTCGGAGGCAAAACGAGTCGGAGCTTCACGAGACATACAGATATGCGCTCTGAAAGCCAGAGCTGCATAGCTGTGCGCGTTGAGACCAACTGGAGTTTGTAAGGCACCAAAGCTGCAGAGTCCAGAATCCAGCAGATGGAGCCTCCGCATCCATGTTTTGTAGCGATCCGTGGGAGCAACATGCAACTCACGCTGTTGCCTTGGACTGCTGCAGTGGAGGAGTAAATGCGGAGCCCAGCGCTGCTCCAGGTGATCCACAGCAGCCCAGCCCGGCAGACTGCTCCCTCCTCAGTCTCCCCTATCCTACTCCTTCTTTTCCTCCTCCTCCTCCTCCTCCTCCTCCTCCTCCTTCACCACCTCCCCTTCATCCTTCTCCTCCTCCTCCTCCTCCTCCTATTCCTCCTCTGTCGGTGCTTCATTCCTCTGAGAGCTTTGAGAAAAAAAAGGAAGAAAGGGACTGAAAAACAGAAGCGGAATCCTGCTTCCCCTCATCCTTCAGATGTGAAGCACCTCCGCACGACTCTCTGCTGCTACCCAGCCATCGTGTAAAGACGCACCGCATATGTGCTCCGATGTCTCCGGATCATAGACTCGCTGCAAGGTAAGACGGACCAATGCAGAAGAATATTTGGGAGACATTCTCTGTTTCAGCCTTTTGTGTGTGTATGTGTGTGTGTGTGTGTGTGTGTGTGTGTGTGTGTGTGTGTGTGTGTG
>BJFM01000527.1:67888-88543 GCA_016586285.1 Arothron firmamentum | reverse complement strand
TGTGTGTGTGTGTGTGTGTGTGTGTGTGTGTGTGTGTGTGTGTGTGTGTGTGTGTGTGTTATTCTCACTGTTAATAAATCCTTATTGGATCTGACCAAATGCATCTCCATCAGGTCTAAAAAAGCATCGATTGTCTCCAAACAGGATTGTCCACATGGACTGTGTGTAACAGGGTCCAACACTTTCGTTCCACTTCTAAAAACAATTTACACAGTTGTAATCAGATTGAAAGAATATGAGTTAAAGGCAAGGAATAATAAATGGTGAGATGATGGAAGGGTGACCGAAGTCCCTCCTTCGCTATGAGATGTTGGAAACCTGCAGCATATCCTTCTCTCACTCACATGTTGAGCCTGAAGGCTGAAAGCCTGTGATTGACCCTGAAGTAAGACCACCGGTTTCTCCTCGTACGCCTTCAGAGAGGTGGGCCAGATTGTGGAGTGCAGCAGCTAAAGTCTCCATACTGCTGGTTGACAGAGTATCAGTGATTTTGTGTGTGTGTGTGTGTGTGTGTGTGTGTGTGTGTGTGTGTGTGTGTGTGTGTGTGTGTGTGTGTGTGTGTAGGAAAGGGTTACACACTCGTATTATGGGGATTCACCTACTTTGGGAGGACATACAGCAAAATGTAAGTAATAGAGCTCTTACGGTAAGGCAGTGGTGATTAGTGCATAGGGGATTTTTCAATAAATTAGCCTTAAACTATAAATTAAGTCTCCTATAACTGAATTCTGACTGAGTTCAGATGCTTTTATGTGTAAAGCACATTCACTTTCATTCATAATCTGCATAGAGATCAGATAGCAGGAGAGCCTCTTTCATAACTGTCCTGCAACGGAACAGGGTGTTGATGGATGGCTGGAAATATTATTCACCGGCTTCTGGTGTGCACACGGTCACACGCAAACAGGCTTTTGCAAATGTGTGCTTCTAGTATTCTGCACATTGTGAGTCAACGCAATATGTATATGCATAAAGGCCACCCAGTTTTTAAGTTAAATGAGTCTTCATCTTTGGTATTATTTGTCATGGTACATCAGGATGCAGGAGAACATGCATGAGGAGCATCCTTCTACCATGCAGCCATGCTTGTCAGACCTCATCCAACAATCACTCTCATGATTGTTCTCCTGAGGTGAATGATGGATTATTACTGAACTTTGCTGGTCACGAGTGATATTATGATTTGAAGGTCTTGGGCCACCAAAAAACCTGACAACATCTGACTCCAGCAGCCCTTTAACTGAGGAGGAGTTGGTATCTGCCAGGAGGTGCTATCCATCATCTATTTACTCTGGCTAGATGAAAGCTTAGAAGCACGTTGAAGAGTTTTATTTAGATGCCATATTTCTGAGTCCAGTTTAGAGAGGAGACAAATCGGATTCTCTTTTCACAGTCAGTGTGTGTGCTCAGATCTGGTGTCAAACTCATGCAGCAATAATGACATCTTTCCTCCCCATTGTGCTGTGGGGGGGCTTGGAGGTCCGGATGCGATGATTAACCAGCTATTTACTTGATGAGCTGAATCACTGCTGGGTGTAGAGATTTCCGGTCAGTTTTGTGAACCGAACAGTTAAATTCCAATTTAGAAACACTGAAGTAGCTCATTTATTTTCTTTGTTTGGTAGTCATGGTGATGACTATCTTCAGACCCTAAAAACCCTTCAGATTTGGCACTTTATTACATCAATCTCTCTACTCCTTCTTGATCTGAATTCTGGAATAAAATAAAAGACATATTTGATGACTCCACCTAAAGAAATTGAAACTTTCCAAGATTCTGAAGTTAATTTAAATTTTAATAATCAATGACAAACAGCCATCTGTTTACCAGTTTGCATCTCATTAGTAGTTGTTTTCTCCCCAATCATTGTAACATCAAACTAATCATAGTGAAACTGACTATTCAGCCTTTATTTTTCATACTCAAATCAGGACGAATCTAAATGCAAAATGCGTTTAGCTGCGTTGATTAGTAGCAAGCATACTCCTGCATGTGGAACAGCACATTCGCTGCAGATATATGCAGTGTGTTACATAAAATCCAAAAATGTAAATGGATTTACATTTCCTAAGGACATTTATCTGCAGATACACTAACTTTTGTTAGTACAGTTTGTGCTTCATGAATTATTAACATTACATTGGTGCACATCTTATTCTGCCTTACTCTCTGCATCCTGGCTATTAAAAAAACTCAATATTCCAAGAAAGTTAATTTAAAAAAAAAAAGAAACTCAAATCAATTGAACACAAGGCTTCTAATCCAGTTTGGTTCTATTTACTTTTTTTTTTTTTACCTGTTTTTATTTTTTATTTATTTATTTATTTATTTACCTGTTAAAGCATCCACTTTTATAATTTTATATATTGGTAGTCCAGAACTTTATATGCACGAAATAAATTGTGCATATAAATAAATAAATTAAACTGTTCTGAGCTCTGCAGGTTAAAAATGGAAAATAAATCTAGTAACTTAAAGCTCTCTGGTCTGGAAGCATAAAAAAGTGTGTGTGTGTGTGTGTGTGTGTGTGTGTGTGTGTGTGTGTGTGTGTGTGTGTGTGTGTGTGTGTGTGTGTGTGTGTGTGTATGTGTGTGTGTGTGTGCGTGTGTGTGTGTTTGTGTGTGTGTGTGTGTGAGAGAGAGAGAGAGAGACTCAAACAGACTGGTAGAGAGAGAGAGAGAGAGAGAGAGAGAGAGAGAGAGAGAATTATGGTGAAAATAACCGCATTGCTAGTTCCCAGTTTTAATCCCTTCTGTCGGTGTTCGGCATGATACCATGTTAGGTAGTGAAAGCAGCTGTGTGGGCGGATGAGTGTGGGGAAGAGGATTCTAAAGAGTGAGCTGACTATTGGCACCACTTTTTTTGCATTTTTTGTAAGAACATGTGTAAATACAGCCTTTGCTCTTCCCGTTTGGCCCCAGTGGATGATGGAGATATGTGAACTGAATATTGATTCAAGAGGATCAAATAGAGATGATGAAGGGGGCTGTGTAAACATGTTCCTGAGAAATGGTCAAACCAGAGCATCAGTGGTACGGAACGTGAGGAAAACCCCTATCATCTGTGATCAGTGCTGCTGGAAATCTCTCCCAGTTAACGGCAGAATCATCTCCCCAATGTGTTTGTGTGCATGCGTGTATTTGTGTGTGTGTGTGTGTGTGTGTGTGTGTGTGTGTGTGTGTGTGTGTGTGTGTGTGTTTTCTTGTACCTGCTACATACTGAGAAATAAAATGCACATTTTACTAGCAAAGTCAAGACATTTTAGCTGGTCCTCACAACTTCAAAGGCCTGTTTGAGGGTTAAGACTTGGTTTTAAGGTTTAGTTTCAAATCAGATTTAGGTTCTGGTTAGGGTCAGTTGGGATGGTTAGGGCTAGGGTAATGGGCTTGGTAATACCTATGAAAGTCCTCACAAAGATACATAGAAGTACAAGGATGCTTGTGTGTTTGTGTTTGTGTGTGTGTGTGCGTGCGTGTGTGTGCGTGCATGTGGTTTGCTTTCTATAATGAGGACTGGACTCGTCCTCACTCTCTGAGAGTATACTGTGTGGAATATGCCGTTCTCCTGTTTCCATGGTGATAGCTGTTGCCCACCCCTCAGTGCTGCTTCATAAGAGGGATCTGGGCCAGGATGTGCGTGTGTGTGTGTGCAAGTGTGCGGGTACAGTACATTGGTGAATAAACACTCACAGAAAGTATGATGCTTGTGATGGAAGCGCTAATACCACTATGAAGGTATCGAACTCTGCAGCAGCGAGACTGCATGTGTGTGTGTTCACAGTCCTCAGTGTGAGTGTGCCGTGTGCCACTGCACCGTGTGCCGTGCTAGTAGCAGATTCTAATTGTGTGGCTCTGCTGTGGTGAATTTCCCAGTGTGAGGCTGCGCTGCAGACTAATTTATCAGCGACACTTTGAGCCACCACTGACAGCGTGTTTGTCATAGTGAGTCACCGTGACAGAAGAAGTGAGATGAGGAGAGAGCGAGGTCCACAATAAAAATGATGAAGCAGAGGGTGACCACACATGAGGATTCAATGAATGGAGAAAATGGTTGACTAGAAAACTATCAGTCAGAAAAAAAAGAGCCAAATGTGAGCATTACTCCTGCATAGCTGCACTATATGTATCCCCACAGTGCTGTACAGCCAGAAATGGAAGCTTCTGTGGCTCTTCCTTCGAAAATAATAAAGGTGACAAGTGATTCCTGGCCAGACAAAGACGCCACCCCGGGGGAATGGAGAGAGAGTTTCCAAAATAGCAGCAGAAGAGATCTTTTTGTCTTGCCTGAATGATACAGTACAGAGCGACACAGAGCCCCTGCTGCATAGCGGACAGGGCAATCCCTGCAGCAACGAGGTGTTTCACCATCAGTCCGCTGCTGTCAGGGGGAAGCCTGTCAGAGGATTCTACAACATCTATTTATTTATTTTTTTGGTGTAACGGTTCTTGTCAGAACGGTGTGCAATAAAGCCAATTAAGTTTGTGAACATTGTGATAGTTGTCGTTAAATCCAAGTCAGTATTGAAAAGCTACAGACTGCAACAAAAAAGGGTCTTTGCTTTTGGGAAACTCTTATCAACTCTGACTCTTTATTAGTCATTTACAATTGATGTACAATTGATGCTTTCAGAGGGGGTTGGTGGGGTGGGAGAATAGCTACAACCAACAGCACACTTCATCAGATCAACCTCAAATAGCAACATCACCACTGGTACAAGTAGAAACTGCACCATACTGTCCCTGCAATCGGTTCTACGATACAATACAAGTGTCTCACCGGAAAATCAGCAATAGTTTTTAAGAGACTGACACAAGCAGCTGTACTGAGCACTTCAGGCACAACCAGCTGTTTTAATGTCAATCTGTCACCAGATGCCACTGCAGAGAAGAGGCGTCAATATGGTGTCACGAAAAACAGAGAGGAAAACCTGGAGTGTTCTTCCATCCCGAGGTGCAGCTCTGCTAACAGCGTGGCTGTGTGTGCTCCCAATGCTTTTACTTCTCTGGTTTTTCCCACTTTCTTTCGTGGATTTGCTTTTTTTGCGTGTTGAATCTGCTCACAGTGCTTTATTGCTCTTAAGTCACACAGCAGGTTGGAATGTGGCGTGTTATCCTGGTGTGTTGGCTCTGTGTATTGTCACTTAACTGGTGGTTAAAAAGCCTCTGTTCTTAACTGATCATTAAATGATCAGTTATAACCTGTTGATGTGTTATTTTTTTATTCCTTACTGGTTAAAATAAAGACTCTTCTTGTATAGCATTGCTAAAGGAGCAAAAAGCTCCTTTGTTGAACAGGGTGCTCATTTCCTTATGGAGAGATGCTACTTTTGAATGTCGCTCTGCCTCGTTTTTCAGGACCACCCTGCTGCTCATTACGGCCGGCAGAGGCACCGCAGTGGGATGTCAAATCAGCAGCAATTAAAGCAAAATAGCAAACAAGTTCAAAAGAAGTGAAGCTGTTACAAATACTGGGAAATGAAAAATAATAATTATAAATAATATTTTTTAGTCAGTAACATAAGACATGATGTCATGAGTTTACAGCCACACATAACATGAATAAATCATATTTTCTTTTCTTTTCTTTTGTTCAATTTCTCCGTGCATGAAACCAGCTTAAGGTGGCCAATGAGTTCAGTCAGACATATCTTTGCTGTGTCCCATTTCTTATGGCTAACATGATCCTCTGACACTTCAGTGTGAATCACACACATGTTCTGGCCTCTTTTGGAGGCTGTTGTAATATGACAACAGGTAATATATAACCCTGTTATTACCCTTTGCTCACAGCTCACTAAACCAACCCAAGTGTTATTTTTAAATTAATTAATGGCAGGCTGTCTCTGCCAGATGATGTAATAATAGCACCAGTTTGCTGTTGCCTAGCTACAGAAATGCAGTGAAGGCATTGCTCATTCAGTTGTTAGTGATAGTGTGTGATGGTATTTATATCTCATTACATCAAAAAAAACAAAAAACAAAAACTCATTATGGCTCACAGCTACATTTGTTTGACTCGTTATATCAGATTCTTGAATGCACCCTGGGGTGTTGTTGCCAAACCGTGTTATGTTTCTTGTTTCTGCTTAAGTTAGTGCTGCGAGAACACGGATCCTCCTCCTGCGGTGAACTCATTCACCCATCACTAATCCCCTTCTGTACTGCGCTCCTGTCCCACAGCTAGAGAGGGACACTCCAGGAGCCTGCTAAGATAGAGGTCGCAGCACTCAGTTGTGTGTTTGTGGATGTGTGTGTGTGTGTGTGTGTGTGTGTGTGTGTGTTCTAATATTAAGACCCTGGAGTGGACCCTGCAGTTCTCCACCTCCCTCTGTATAAATGAGGTTGATTGATAGAAGAAACCTGCAGAGATGAGCAGCAGTATACAACTCTCATCATAAGATCCCTGGGAAGACACTTCACACGTTGAGAAGGATAAACCTTCTCAAACAGCCTGCGCCGTGTGTGTCAGTTGCTGTCCAGGACTTGTCATGCAGTGAACAGATAACCAGTAGTATGTCTCTAAGGACCCTCAGATGTGCCTTTTCTGGCTGAAATCAGCCACCTTCTGTGCTGCATGAGCAGTGATGAGTTGTCATTTTAGGATGCTGCTGCGCTGGTGCCAGAGAAAGGCTCCGACCTGAGGGCCAGGCTGGTGTGGACTGGTTGCCAGCGGTCCATTTGTTCTGGTGAGTCAGGGATATTTTAGAAGAGGACTGGGACGGAATAAAGACCTGCTCTGTTCTTTGGTCCAAATGGACTTGACTGGAGCCTGTCCCAGCAGTCACCATCCACTCACACACACTTAACGTGCATGGCTTTGGGCTGTGGGATCTGGAGAAAAAAATACAGGCACCACTAGCTGCCAATCTGCACATCGGCCTATTAGATGAAACAGCTCTGCATTTACTTAGGTCTCACACTGATTTTACTCTCTCTCTCTCTCTCTCTCTGCATCATCTCCTTTTAAACATATACTGACTAAATTCCAGACAGGCTGTGGAAATGGGGATAACAGACATCTAAATGCCACTTTAAAGGCTAATTTCTGTGACATTTGATTTTGAGTGCATGTGTATTTTTTATTAAGTGGGCAGGAATCTCACAAAAAACCCGCTCATTGAAACACAGAGACACTAAAAGTGTGCTGTCACTGCAGACCCGCCCACTTACCTGGCATACTTCTGGAGTGTGTCCTCCTCGCTGGAGCTTCTATAAAGCAGCCACTTAGTGTCACCATAAACACTTCAACTGCCTCTGCGCTGTTTTGATATTGCTCTCTCTCTCTGTTTGTGTGTGTGTGTGTGTGTGTGTGTGTGTGTGTGTGTGTGTGTGTGTGTGTGTGTGTGTGTGTGTGTGTGTGTGTGTGTGTGTGTGTGTGTGTGTGTGTATTTAGCATGTTCTTAGAGCTTATGAATGTACTTTGAGCGTGAAGAACCTTGTGGTTTAATAACCAGAAGGAAAAGGGCAATTTGTCAGTGTGACTAATGTGGACATGTGCTGGTCCTGCTGGATATATTTGGCTTTTCACATTGTGAATCAAAATCCATAGCTAGAATATCATCTAAATTGGATTAGTCAGCCTTCTTCATTTATCTATGCATGTCCTACCTTTTAAAGTGTCTGTCACGGACATATAAGGTGTTTCCTGGAAACAATTTAACATTTCTACAAGAACACGTCATATTAAAACGATTTTTTTTTTTTTTTTTTTTAGAAAGGCAGAATGATGATTGATAAGTAATATGATAATAAAATGATAAGTAAGTCCCTTGAACTCCTGGATTCCGTGTTTAAATGTGTGTATATAGTATTTAACGCTGTACCCATTTCAGCTGCGAACCTTTATCTGGAACAAATAGCAATAATACTGATTTTCCCCCAAAAAGAACTCATTCAATCTTGAGTCATTTTAAGGATTCAAACAAGGAATTTAGACATTAGGGTGATATTTGACCTTGTATGCCTGTGCCACATAGGTGCACAGGTTAGACTAGAACATAAACGCTCGGGAAAACAACAGTCAAGAGGTGGACGCCAAACAGCTCAATCACCTAAATAATGCTAATACGCTTCTACAAATGATCTTATTTTACAGCCAGCTTTTAAAAGTTGGAACTATGATATAAAATCATAATGAAAAATATGTGAAGTCAAGGTGAGAACCATCGTAACCCCCATCATTAGCTTTCGCTAACAGTGCTGCCGTACAGATAACTTCATTACCCCAAAGTTTTTGCAGGAAGCCAGAGCCAGATGATACGGTAATGCATTCAGAACAACAGCTGATCTGCCTGTAACTGTAATTTAAATTCATCAACAGACTGTCTCTGTAGTCTGTTAACGTGAGAAGTCCAAAGCAGCACACATTAGGAGCACCGAAACAGCTCGCTCTGGAGCAGAACACTGCAGGAAATCGTCAACAGTGAAGTTTATGTTACATCACAGCAGCTTTTTGTCAGTGTTGAAAGGCCTTTTTAAAAGTAATTGAGAACTGCATTTGAAGTCTTTTTTTCCCTAAAGTATAAGTGAAAACATTTTTTTCCCCATTCAGTGTGATTTTTTTCATATTGCTGAAGGACTGAAGGACAGGTGGACCCAAGGACAAATCCACCGTCTATGATATCAAGTTTCCATGATTGTCCTCAAACATCACGGCCTCTATTGTAAAATATGTAACATGCACATCTGTGAAGTCTAAAGAGTCAACAAATACAAAAATGCTACAAGTCCTTTCTGATCCTCCACACCCACAGAAAACTGACTGTGGTCTTTGTGCACAGATAATTGTTATCTTACCGAGGTTCAATATTCATGTTTTAGAGCAGATGGTCCCTCCCATTAATTTCATGCTAAATCTGTAACCAAGGTGACCTTTAACCTGCATGCTTGTCCCCTCTGCAGTCTCCTCACCTCTGCTGCCAGGGCAACAGTACAGTGAACGTGGCACATCACTATGGGAACCAATAATGCATAACCCAATCCAAAGAATGTTCTGAGGACCGCCTACTAGCCAAATGGCACTCTTATTCACCGAAGAGCTTTCTGCATGTATGAATCTCAATATTTGTGAATATTGTCTTTCATTAATGGCAAAACATAAGCAATACCACAATTTTCGCTATATCTATTGTCCATCTATCATCCATCCAAATTTTGGATTGCTGCCACTGAGTGAAAGGCAGCAATACACCTTGAGCTAGCAGCATTTTAAACACTTTAATTCAGAGTTAAAATAGTCACTTCTGGTATCGTTTCAGTATGAAATGGCTAAAAATAAAAGAAGGAGCCGACTAATCACAGCCACACTCAGATGCACGCAGACTCGACCTTGGACTGTCCTGTGGCATAAGTGCAGGAAATTAGCTTTCAGATGATTTCAGGCAACATGATCCTGCCACGGAGTAAATTTGCACACCTCTTTAGTAATCCTCCACAACTGTTTCCAGGATTGCTCTTTGGCGTGCTGTTGGGTGTCACTCTTTTCTCGTCATCTTTGTGTGGACAACAGATTGTCTCTGGCTCAATTAGTGTGACTGTCTTTGGCATGTCGGCTGTGTTCACACTCTTTTGCATTTGGCTGACCATCATCAAAACTGCCTGTTCAGGAAGTGAGGGTAGAATGCTTCATCATCCCCACCCTACATCCTTCCCTCTCACCTTCTTCCTGTGCTGCAGTGGGCCTGGGACAGATGGAGCGGTGCCTGACACAACAGTCTAATTAATAGTGTGCCGCACCTCTGAATTCCCATGTGAAATAAACCCCAGAACTGTGATAGAACGTTTTGAGAGTGGGGGAAATGAAAAACCCTTTTCTCTCTGCGTCATCCATCTTTGTCCTCAGATTGCTGACTGTAGCTGTTTATCTTTACCTGGAAGCCTCATGAGTGTGCGTGGAACAAACAGGCCGACGGGACCTGTGAACAGCCTAACTGTATTCATTTAACGAGCAGCGACTGTAGGCCTTAACGGCTGCTGCAGAAGATGAACTGCTATGTTGCGAAAAAACGTGGAGGAGTGAATGCAGCTCCTGGTACTTCACCGAGGACGAACAGCTGCTCGTTCCATTTGTGAC
Source organism: Arothron firmamentum (assembly GCA_016586285.1). Lineage (NCBI taxonomy): Eukaryota > Metazoa > Chordata > Actinopteri > Tetraodontiformes > Tetraodontidae > Arothron > Arothron firmamentum. The sequence continues at coordinate 78,471 of BJFM01000527.1, read as the reverse complement.
TGCTGCAAGATTTTTAGTAAAAAAAAAAAAAAGAAAAGAAAAATGCAGCTACACATGTGAAGTTACAACGACTCTTTGAACTGGCAGAGCAGCTCCTTTACCTTCTTGATGGCAGGAATTTCACCAGCGGCTGTTATGCAACGGATATTTTTACCACTCTTGTCAGGAGTTTAACATTTCTGCCTAAAGTCAGGAGGGTCAATCCCACTATTCTTATGACCATAATCCCCCTCACTAACCTTTTAATGCTTCCTGTTTTTTTTTTGTTTTTTTTTTTTAGCTTTTTGTTAGTTAATCACTGATACTTTTAATTTGCAATCTAATCCAAAAGGAGGATTTCCATCATGTGAGAAAAAGGAATGATGAAAAATGAATGTTTTGTTGCTGCTATCTCTTTTCTTTCAGTTTTAGTCTTTTCATCTCTCTTGGCTGCTTTGACTATTTTTTTGGAGTGTTGTTGTTGCCACAGTGCCCTCGATATCTACTCATTAGCTATTTAGTGTATTCGGCCACAACAGATGCCGCATTTTCCAAAATGTCCTGACAGCTGTAGCAGTTTAATGCCAGGGGAACTTAACCATAAAACTATGCTGAAGATGCGTTGTCGCTCACAAAATGACCATTAGCAACATCATATTCAAGCACATACAGGCTGAAAGTCAGGCGTTTACATACGAGAACATTTCCAGCAGTTTCCATGGGGATGTGTCAACATTGGCAGATAAGAAGTGGCAAGAAGCCGAAGCGAAGCCTCCTACTGTACACCAGGGATTTGGCTTTACTTTGGGTTTATTATATTTTATTTTAGTCATCTTACTGTTTCATCAGAAATGGTTAATTTACAATGAGAGTTACTGAGACCTTTTAATTGATTGCCAGTATTGAGTGGAGTTGGTAAGATTCAAAGTGGGATTGAAATCCTGTTACAGCGATGCTGTCATCAGATCCATATGGGTTATAGCAGTCCTAAGGGTTGATTAATGGTTTTTATTCTAGAGAAATCAAATTTACACACACACACACACACACACACACACACACACACACACACACACACACACACACACACACACACACACACACACACACACACACACACACACACACACATTCAGAGATAAATTTACACTTCCTGGACTCTGATGAACTGATCTAGTGTGGGAGGCTTCATAGACTGCTGGACCTCAAGTTTCATATATAGTCTTTTCTTCCACTGCGAGGGACCGAGGCAGCGTCCAGGGTGTGAGGCATCACTACAGCATCAGGCCCGAGTCTGCCTGCCGAGGCGTGCACAGCAGGAGTGGGAGGGAGTGGGCGATATATCCAAAGGTGAAACGCAGCCTCTGCTACAAAGCTGCAGCCAGTTGAACATGATTTTTATTATATCTATTGCAGCACTCTTTAAACGTACTCTTTACCATGTTAACTGTGCTCCCTGCGCCCATGAGCAAGCATGAGCATGTCTCCTGTAAGCTGTATTTGAGCTTTAATGTGAGAGATGCATTTTCTAATATGATGTAATATAAATAATAATAATGAAAAGATCAAGACGCAAGATTTAGATAGCCAAACTGAACTTAGCTTATATGATACCATTATAATGGCATATTGGGTAAAAAAACAAACAAACAAAAAAAAAACCAACTACACACACAAAAAAACAAACATATGAACCAAATAATAGAAAAACTAATGGAAGCAGATATTCTGGGCCGTCCCCACGCTTGCACTTGATGAAAGTTCATACTATCTGTATGCGCAACAAAATTTATATGAACCACCAACAAGTATTTTGTTACTTTATGGTGTCATGGGAATACACCTGTATATACATGTCATTAATTATCAGATCTTACGGACCCTGCTATGCGTCTTTTTTTTGTTTGTTTTTTTTTTTTGTCAGGGATGGTTTATTTTATGTAATTAAACTAATGTGATTCATTGTCTACATTTTGGCTGCCTGATGTTCTATCCCAGTTAGCATTAGCCAAATGTACACTGGTGCGGAGGAGGAAAGTCTCATTTATTCTAAGTTATGCAACCATCATGGGAAATGCTGGCGAGGCTCTAGACTGTGGCAACAGCTTCTGTAGGAGCGCTCAAGTTTCCCAGAGAGCAGATCAGGCATGGAGGCTTTCCCCTCTCTGCTGGTGCTGTAATCTGTCCTCAGCCCTCAGTGTGCAGCATCTGTGTCAAGCAGAACTGTTTTCATGGGCTGGAGCAGGTGCTGACAGAAGGGCATTTCAGCCAGAAAGGAAACAGCCTGTTGATCACGGCCCACATTAGCTGTTGCATAAGCAATGCTACAGGAAAGCTCTCGTCAATGTTTCATGGCCTTGCAATGTGAGCTGTTAAAGTCATGAGGGAGAACGTGCAGGGGAGAAGAATCAGAGTCAATCTTGGCAACAGGATGCAATCTAATTAAGGTAATTAAGGAAAGTCAGCACTGGGTAGACACTTTTCACATATTTTCTTCCCAAATCTTCTAAATCTGATACTAAAAGGCAACTGTCCTACTGGAGATTTGTTCCACTCAGCGGTGAGATTTGCAAATAGTTTACTTTTGTCATTTATCTTTATGAAAACCCACTGACATTTTTACAAATGCTCTCCTCTGTTTAAGAAAAGGGAGAAATCAGCGATTAAAATCAAACTGCTGCATTTATGGGAAGAGAAAGTTAATAAGCAGCCAGAACACTCCAGAGTTTACACCAGGCAAGAAGTGCTCCATGGTATCCACTCTTCATAGGTGGGTGGGTAGTTATGTCCAAGATAGAGCTGCAGATCTTCTCTTCATTCCTGCTGCCTGCAGGACGCATTCGCAGCTTTCCTTTTGTTTTTTCCAGTCTGTTGAGCCTGTTTCTGCCTGTTTAAGAATTAGTTTAAGTAGCATCGACGTCTGCTCCAAATATCACCTGACAGCTCCTCCCCGGACAGTCCAGGTGTTTGTGTTGTCATATTGGACCTCCGCAGTTTCATGCTTACCTCTGCAGAGACTCAGAGCCCAGGGAAATGGGACATGGTTTAAAGAGTTCAATGAAATTTAAAGAAATGTGAAAAATGGTGCTGTCAAGTCAATTTGGTCTACTTAGACACCTTAAGGATAAATCAGTGATCAAACTGTGACCTGAATTTATCAAACGTTATATAGATAGATGAAAGATAGATAGATGAAAAGATAAAAACTGAACCTTTTCATTTGGCCAAGATGAGATGATGACAGAAATGTTGGCATAGCCGGAAATCTGAGCATAATTCTTACAGCAGCTAGTTTGCAGCATCATCTTAGCTTTGAATAAATTCACCTTTTAACTTTAACTTCCTGAGTGAAATGAAATGAGTCTCATTTCTGAGCAATTTTGGAGCATATTTAATAAATTTTTTTGCACGTCGGGAGGACTGTTCACGATCTCAGCTTTCTCCTTCAGTTCAAATGTGCTAATTCTGGTGTGGGTGAGCATCTCTGCATGCTGAGTGATGCTTCATTATTCCAGATGATTGCAGTGCAGCTATAATCTCTATCCGCTCAGCCATTGGCTGATAAGATGGAGAATTTAGAACCTCCCTGCCACTTCATTTTCTTCCTTCTGACTCCCCTTGAAAAATGAATTGTACCATACTGACTCTATGGTTTAAAGTAACTGCTTGAAAAATAGTTCAATTTGTGTTGATGGATTAGTCTACAGTGATTATGGACTAATCAAATCACCTCCAAAGAGCTACTGTAATCAGAATGCCGGGCTGATTGTAGAGAAGACACACACAAGACTTGTTTGAGGTTGCAAACGTGCGTTGTATCCTCTAATTGTGCACTTTAAATCCGCACAGACTAATAATCAAATCTGCTTATAACCTATGCAACATCTTAAACAATGCAGCATTTTTTATGGACTGAGATGCACGCTAACCTTAAAAGTCCCTTTATTTTTCCCACACTCGATGTGGCTTTAGCACCAGTTACCATGACAACTCTGAATTTTATTTCTGGCTCCTTTGGAAACGGTGTGTAAGATCAGAGATCCCGAATGTTATATAAGATGATGTGCTGCTGCAGACTGGGGTTTCCTGTTGCAGAGAACTCCAAGTAATTAGTTGCAGGGGAATAACAGACCTCAGCGCCGTCTCCCCGTTTACCTTTGAGCTTTCATCACTGATGAGAAATAAGCCCTGAGCGTCACGCAGGAAGCACAATGACAGTTATACAGTGTATATATATATGTGTGTGTGTGTGTGTGTGTGTGTGTGTGTGTGTGTGTGTGTGTGTGTGTGTGTGTGTGTGTGTGTGTGTGTGTGTGTGTGTGTGTGTGTGTGTATGTATGTATGTATGTATGTATGTATGTATGTATGTATGTATGTATGTGTATATATATATATATTACTGAAAATCTTCATAAGTGAGGCACAGAACTGGATTTGAGAGTAATAAATGGATACTTTTCCAATGCTGCATTTTATTTAGAAGAAATTACATTTGGAGCCAGGAGATCATTTTAGCCCTTGGCGTCAGTTTGTTGTGTCATTTCGGTTTGTCTGTGATGAAATCCATTGTGCTATTAATCAACAGCATTGACAGGACTAATTCTTGAGTTAGACTGTTGCATAATGGGACATGAACCAGACATTAAAAGCTTAATGATTATGATTACCAGTCGCAGTACTGTATACATTCTTAGTTGGTTTAGCTTTCCTGATTTTCTCTTGCAAATATAATATCAGGTTCAGACATGTCAGCATCAAAATGAGATTAAATTAATTGAGCGTATCATTAATAAACATCAGCAGTGCTCTTGTATTTTTAATGGAAATAAAATGAAACAGTTTCGCAGAAGACAACAAAGTCAATAATGGCAGTTGTATGCAAACACGTGCAATGAGTCAAGTGGCCATCGCTTGGAGGAAAGCAGCAAATTATGAAAAATTATACAATAAACTCAATTTTTCTTCTGAATGAATACACAAACCTCAGAGACATTTTCAGCCAGGAGTGGAATAATACACTCCACAGAGGTTTTGATGGGAATTCCAACTTTGAATGCAAGTACATCTGCCTGTAGAAGAAGAAAAGAATCACTTGCATGCGTTCTAAAATCTGCCAGTGAAACAGACAGTCACTTAACACTTATTTTATCTCATTGCACTGTGAATCCTAAATAAATTTCCTTCATTGCTTCGCACTCGCTGGTACTGAATCTAAGTGTTACTTGAATATGAGCAGAATAAATTGAGAGAAACGACACAGCGTGCACTAAAAATGTCAGTGAGATAAAAAAAAAAGTCTTCATGCCATAGAAAATGCTGAATAAATATCTTTGCTCTTGTTCTTGTTTTTGAGTTAGGATCTCGATAAATTGCTACTTGTTGGTGCAACTATTTCTTACAAATTTATTCTCTCTCTGTCTTTCTGTGTCTCTCAACCAGACCTGAAGCTCTCCTCTTGGTCCCCGTCTCAAAAAGTCAACCGAAAGTTCAATGAAGGCAGACACCTTCCTCCAAGCAGGAACATGAAGGGCTTATCGAGCAGCCGCTCCCAGCACCAGATTCCTTTACCCTACGGCTTAGATTACGACCCCCACGTCCACGACCTCCACGCTCACCATGGCTCGGAGTCCCGCCACTCGTCCTACCTACTCAGCCCCACAGAGAGCTGCCCGACCGACTTCCATCACCGCTACTCACCGCGCAGCTCCATCCACTCTGACTGCATGGTGATGTCCCCCGTCATGATGCCCCCGCCGGCCGCATCTGACCACATCTCCAGCAGCACGTTCCCCAGAATGCACTACAGCTCTCAGTATTATGACACAGCCACCAGGGACGACTGCGCTGCCATCACAGCCTCAGCCACCTCCCCGGCAGTCACCGCGGCGGTGGCCGCGGCGGCTGCCTCCGCACACCTCTCCGGTGTCAAGAGCAACCGCCTTCCAGCCAACCTACTCGACCAGTATGAGAAGCAGCTGCCATTGCACCGCGATGGCTTCCACACATTACAGTACCAGCGCACCTCCACCACAACTGAGCAGCGCAGCGAGAGCCCAGGCCGCATCAGACACCTCGTTCATTCCGTCCAGAAGCTCTTCACGAAGTCACATTCCCTCGAGGGCTCCTCTAAGATGAATGGCACAAAAGGTGACATGGTTGGAGGCGGAGGAGGAGCAGGTTATCACCATCATGGCCAACACTCCACTAAACATGGCAGCAAGAGGAGCAAGAGCAAAGAACGCAAGCATCGCTCCGGCGGCTGGTGGAGCTCAGATGACAACCTGGACAGTGACAGCACCTACCGCACACCCAGCGTCATGTCTCGCCACCACGGGGAACACGTCAGCCACTGCCATCCTGATTCCATGCACAGCCACCACTTCGGAGACCTTTCGCTCAAGACCACCAAGAGTAGCAACGATGTCAAGTGCTCGGCCTGCGAGGCCCTGGGGCCCGAAGGCAAGTTCATGAAGAGGAGCTCCTGGTCAACACTGACTGTCAGCCAGGCCAAGGAGGCTTACCGAAGGTCAGCATTCAATCTGGATAAACCCATGATGCACACAGACCTCAAATCATCACGGACATGTCACTACCTGCAGGTAAGCTTTAGCTTTTCAGGAACGGACATTTGTGGAGCTCTTCAGGTGCTGCTGATGTCAGTGTTGTATTAATGACAATGCGGCAGTTAAAGTACGGATAGAGACAAAGGCATCCATTGTTTAAGAGTATAAAGGACTGGCACACAGCGTTCTTAGGCTGAATCTGAGTTTAAATAACCAGCCGTCACATGCTGAAGTACACTGAAAATGACTGTATTCTAAAATATGACAATTCAAATCAATTGTTCCCCACTCACGCTGAGGCATTTAAATGTGGCAGATGAAGGCCATTGATTACAAATATTTCCCAGGGAGCCCTTCGAAGCCATCTTTGTGCTGACAGTGGTCAATATCTTGTCGTGGGAAGGCAAAACAAAACAAAACAAAAAAAAAAGAATGCCAAGAATGATCAATGCAGACCTCATGGACAGAACTCTGTGTTCACATCTGTCTGAGAGAGTGTAACTTCTTGAAAACCAATCATGTTAGTTGCAGTGGGAGGACACTTTGAGTAAAGTGTTTGGTTGTTTTTGGCTGGGCTTGGGTTAGACTGGGATGAGTGCCATTACATGCAATAATAAGTGGGTTTTGGGAGACAACATCATGGAAAGGTGGATGCAACTGTAGCGATGACGAGAAGATGATGAACTTAGAGCAGAGAAGGACAATGACCCCATGCCTTCTGACAGAATTTCAGCTTTTAATGGGAGCTGATATGTTAACACCAGGGGTGTGAGATAAGTCTCCTTTTGTTTCTATGAGTCTCGGCTCCCTCTACTCTCCCAGATAAAGGCTGGTTCTTGACGTGAACACTGTTTTTTCCTTTGCTATCTGCAGATTCAAATGTGACGATGTTTGTCCATGAGCCTCCTCAGATGATATTTCATAGTTTTTGTCATCTTTTCCAGCAGTTGTTGCTCTTTAAAGATCACGCTGGTATTTAAAAGATCGACTGAGAAAAAGAAAAGTAGATTTCAATATAACATTTTGCACTAGGTGTGAAATGGAGAATGTCAGCTGTGTTTTTTCCTGTGACTGTGTCAGAAAAACAGTGATAGGATAAGGTAACACAGAGCTCTTTAGGGACAGCTCTGTGCCTGGAGCTGTTGTTTTTCGGAGGGCCAAGGCTAAACCATCCACCGGGGATTCAGTTAAAGATGCAACAACAAGATGGCCACTGGTCTCAGTCCATGCTTGACCACAGAAAGATTAAAAAGGTCAACATTTGAATCAAACTGTTGTCCCTTTGTATTGAAATTCTAAATTTACAGGTTTACCTTTACTGGGTCGAATATTTCAAATCTGACAGTCACATGTAGAAACCACTGATTCAGTATTTTGTTGCCAACTTGGAGCAGTTGTTAACACTCCAGTGAAATAACCCAGAACACCTGGGGGAACAAAGACTTCTGCAGTCATGTTTGTGACCCAGAGCACAGCCAAAGGATCTGCGTGTATGCTGATTATTAACAGTGCATGACAATTTCTTTCACAGGATGCTGCGCTCCTTGTTCTTACAGCCCACTTGTAGTGAAAAAACAAATGAGGAACATCTCCCACATGCTTCCAAGCAGCAACAGGCTAGAATTTCTTTACTCCAAACAAATTTCTGTCTAAATCAGAAATTGACATTTACTGCAAATGGATATTGAGTTGTTCATTAAACCTAGTTGCACTGTTATTACATAGTTAATTGTTACACAGTTTATTATTATTTATTATTATACAGTAAAAAACAGAATACAAATTTATTTACATCATGCCTGGTTATTAATAGAATTCATACTTATGACCTTTTCCCCTCTTTTATAACATGGACAAATGATGCATGATTCATTAAAGGTAGAAGTTTCACAAACAGATGCCCACATCACTGACGTCTGGTGCAAATTTAACCTTTATTCTTGACCTGCTGGGTTCCTTATTTATTCCATCAGTGGATTAAAACAGAGGATTGCAAATTATAAGAAAAAAGCAACTGAAAATGATTGGGCACTTACCAGCTGCTGTCAGTGAAGTGTTGACCTCACTTACCTACCAGTGTTGCTTCTCTTTAAGAATACAAGAACATCTGCCTGGTAATGTAGAATGAAAATCACAATGCGTCACCATCCACAGGTACCCCAGGATGATTGGGGCGGATACCCAGGAGAGAAGGATGAGGAGATCCCCTGTCGGCGGATGCGCAGCAGCAGCTATGTCAAAGCTATGGGGGAGGTGGACGATGACAGCGGTGACTCGGACACCAGCATCAGGACCTCCCCACAGAAGACTGTACGGTCTGATGCACTTGTCCTCAAGTCGGCCATGCAAAGACCCCACTTCGACCCACAAAGGTAAGTCTTGCACTGTTATTACACTAAATATCTCAAAGTCAATCAATTCATATAAGAAATCACACTTGAGACATTAATAAGTGAATAATTTAATGCTGTTTAGATTAATCAATACTCAGATTTAAACAGTATATCATAAGTCCACAACGTCTTATGTCTATTTACACACACACACACACACACACACACACACACACACACACACACACACACACACACACACACACAGCTCACCAATGATTCTTTCAGTTTACGCTCAAGGGCGATCCACATTTGACCTGTTAATTATTTCATCCTGCATCCCTTTGCCCTCCACCCTCTCATTCAGCCAGGGCTACCGCTTGCAAACCTTGAGGGATATGCGGCCCCACCCTAGCGTCACGCTGGACCCCGCTACCGTCCATCCTCCACCCTTCCGCTCCCGCAACCAGAGCTACATGCGCGCCGTCAGCACCCTCAGCCAGGCAAGCTGCGTCAGCCAGGTGAGTCTGGAAGACACGAGACATGTATGTTGGACATTGCGTCGTTTAGTGTAGAAAGCAGCCGGAGCTCCTTATCTGACTGGCTAGAATCCAGAGAACTTGTTTAATTGGAAAAAGCTTAACTTCCTCCCTAACAGCCTTCAGCAAACTTTGCAGGTGTCCGTTCCTTCAAACGCTGCATGAAACTGTAAGGTCGGATCAGACGTTCTGTTTTGGACCTCAGGTGGCACATGGCAGGGGTTGCTACGAAGATCTTGGGCACAACCAGAATGGCTCTGTGTGGAGAAGAAGTAATAAAAATGGTTGCACGATCAGTTTGACTCTAACCGTAACAGATAGACTCAGGTCTGTCCTCTGCAGTACACCCACCAGCCACTTCAGCAGGTAGATCACCACAAGCCTCCTTCAGCTGCTAAACCCACTTGTGTCTTTTTGGCAGAGACTTAATTTAACGGGGTGAATGTAGAACCTTTTATATGTAATCTGACACACGTTTAGGCAAAGTTTTAAAACATTCTAAGACTGTGTTTGAAATCAAGCATGTATTGTACATTTATTTTTTTATGTACCTAACGATGAGGCTGGTGACATCACAGGATAGTGAGTGATTGAATATGACAAAATAAAAAAAAAGTTAATGAGTATTATGTAGTGACAATAAAATTTAAACTATTGCCAAACTCATATTGGCACAGCACAGTTATTACACCTTTGTGTATGTTTTGACTGTAATGCTCAAATGACACACATATTCAATCTATTTTCCTTTTTTGTTTCTGTTTTTATTTAATCTTTACATTTATTCAGTTAAAGGTCAGAAGCGACAGTGGTGTTTCCTTATGCTAACACTCCTCCATATTTGCTGTGCAAAGGGGAAGAATCAGAGTGAGAAAGAGAAAGGAAGAGGAAAAATTAAGGACTGCTATTCCTGTTTTTGTCTCTCAGGTGAGTGAGACTGAGATCAATGGCCAGTTTGAGTCAGTTTGTGAGTCCGTTTTTAGTGAAGTAGAATCCCAGGCCATGGAGGCCTTGGACCTGCCTGGTTCGTTCCGCACTCGAAGCCACAGTTACCTCCGCGCTATTCAGGCTGGTTATTCCCAAGATGATGACTGCTTGCCTTCAATGACATCCTCCACTGTCACTTCAACTCTCAGATCCACAACAGGTAAAACAATAACCCCCCCCCC
>BJFM01000527.1:50961-62557 GCA_016586285.1 Arothron firmamentum | reverse complement strand
CCCCCCCAACTGGGGTGTGAACCTTTTAACGGGACTTTAATACCGGAGAGACATCATTCATCTCTCGCTTTGTAAAGAGAGCAGATTTTTTTTTTGTACCCTTTTGCACGACCAAAGGACAATGCTAGCAGAGATATTGACTTATATATCAGAAGGTACGAAGGGGTAAGAAGAAATTAAGCTGGAGCCACAAAACAGGCAGACATTGCTGTCATGTCATCGCTGTGGCCACATCCTTACTAAGCATTTATTTTTTTTTGCCTTGATGCGATACTGAGGCATGTTCAGCTTTTTTTCCCCCTGTTTTGCTACAACCCTATAAGAAATATGTTTATATGTATTATTTTTCACTGTTTGCAAGACCTTTCTGAAAACCACAGTATACTTATTCTCATTAAAACCCAAACAAAATAATTTTATACGCAATCCCGGTCAAAGGCTGACTAAGCACATCTCATAAAAGGCCTATGACTGTGACATTTAACCTATGATTTTCATATACAGATACACAGCATATGGTATACATAAAGGCTTGCATTCATATTTTTGCTTTTTGAATGACAAGAGGGGATTGCATTGGCATTCCTTGCTTATATTGTTTCCCATTAGGGGAATGCAATTAAAAGGTGCTGACGACTGTCATGATGTCTCCAACTTACATCCATCCATTCTATGCAAGTCTTATGTCCTTATATTTATGCACCATCAAAATATTTACAGATGTGGATGTTATGTGTTTCACTTGAGCCTTCATGTAAAACACTGATGGAGGAAAATCGATTGTGTCAAGATAAGCGCTCTTTCTGTTAATTTGTGCTGGAATGAAGTTCATCAATGAGATTCCTGTTGCCTCTGTGTAGTTTAACAGATCGGCTGTAAGGTGAACCTAAAGCATCGCTGCATACGCAGAGTTCATTAGTTAATGATAATTCACTGGCAATAGAGAAACATTTGACAAATTGGCAGCCCACTGAACAGCAAAGTGGTGATGAGGCCAAGAAACTCATTAATACTACACTCTAAACAGGTTAAAGGATGTGTATAATTATTATTATTATTATTTTTAATTGTGTCCGATTAGATTTCATTTAAGGTAAATTCAGATGTAGCAAAAGTGTAGAAGTTATTTGAGAAATATATACACTAATGTCCATATGACAGAATAAAGAAGAAGACAAAGGCTATTGACAATTATTTTTGAACAGTGTAAACATATTTTGTGAAACAAAATATATGATGAATTGTATTTAAAGAAAATCAAAGGTGTCTGTCTGCTATGTTAGAGTATGTTAAGAATGTTACATCACTTGAAAATTCAATTTCAGTTAGATCGTGCTTTTCTTCTGCGTTTCTTTACGAGTTTCTTTAAAGGAAAACAAAGCTACTATGTTTGGCATCAATTTTCAGGGATCTGCATAGTTGAGTGTCTCAGATTTGGTTCTGAAACATGTTAACCTGCTTTTGTTAGCCGATTTCGCAGATGAAACTAGTGTGTGATACTTTAGCTTTTCTTTCGTATTTTCTTTTTGCTTCTCGTGGTGTTTCCTGAGTCTCCATTTCTAACATTTATTGGCCTTATGTATTTTTCAGAAATTGTTATGAAACAGTGGATTAAACTGTTTATGGTGTTTATATGTTGACGTGCTTTCAGTGTCCCAGTGGGGGTCATAGCTTTACAGTCGGTGTCCATAAATACCCAGCACAGCCGGGCATGATCTTTTACTTTACGCTGTTGATATGCATTGTTTTTTTTACTAAGCTATCATTTGTTTCTGTTTGTTTGTTTGTTTGTTTGTTTTCTTTTCCTTTTTCCTCCCCCCTCCCATTTTAGGCATCCGTAGCTTAGCTGGGGGGCGTAGAGAGTACGGTAGGTCTGGTAGGGAACAACTTTTTTAATCCTTTTTTTATATGTTGCTATTCCGAATTTGCCCATACATTTTGTCCGAACCATGAGTTGAAAATGCTGCCATCCCCACTCAGTATGTACGACATTTCAGTGTTTTCATCTGTTCTCACACTGAATCGGGTTGAATCAGATTTTTGGGGACTTGTCACACGTTGGTCTTTTGTATTAAAACTCTGGCTTTACAACACAATTAGAATTTTATTTTAAAGTCTCTGGACTGAGCTTTTCTAGAATCCTGTCCGTGAAAGGATTTATTTTGCTTTATTTATTTATCCGTTAAGTAATGTGGTTCCGTTAAATATAATTTATATTCAACGCTTCTGTCTTGCTCTCACCATCTTCTACATTTTTTTAAGTGAACAGAAGGTGTGTTTTGATATTAAACCCGCAGCGTGGGACTGACAGATTGCTTTTCAGGAAGGGCTGCAAACTTTGCAAACAGAAGTTAGGAAAGGTGTGTTTGTATGTTTTCCTGTCAGACAGAAACAGGAGTTGTGCGCTGCAGGTTTAAATATCTCAGCATGCAGCAGGGCAGATCATAACCCACAACTTTGCTTCACAAACCACAAATCAATGATCATCAGATACTTTTCCCAGTAAAGAATGACGATAATCTTCACTGGAGTCTGCAGGAAATGACATATGTGAGTAAAACTTCTTCAGGGTGAACTTGGAGCTAATGCAGCAACAGCCTTTTAGCCTTAACAAAACTGTCATTGTTGGCTTTTCTGTGGGAGTTTTTTTTCCTATTATTATTATTATTATTCTTATTCTTATTATTATTATTATTATTATTATTATTATTATTATTATTATTATTATTATTATTATTATTATTATTATTATTATTATCATCATTATTATTATTATTATTATTACTATTTAGCCTCAGTGGGATCATAATCTAAAGACTGACAACCAAATCTTGCAGGATTGAAATATTTTATCTAGTGTGCTGATCAAATTTGGTCTAATGGGCATAAAAACACAACCTGTAAAGAATATCTCAAATACATTTTAATGTAATTTTGTTGCAGTATGTCCCCTGAAGAGTGTTGGCTTTAGAATCGCTGCAGCTCTTTAGAAGAGGGCGAATCATTGTCAAATCACAGATTACACAAACAACAATCCTGCAGATTTCTTAGTCTTTCTGATTTAAAAGTCAAAGGCTATGGAAGCTCAAACACTTTTGGAAGATTCACCTGTATGATTCTCCAGGCCATTGATTTGTTTGGGTTTGTTGTGATTCTACATACATAAGAGGGTACTCCACCCTGCATCCATGGGGGCATCACCACTGTATGTATATATGTATGTGGCTCTGGACAACATGCTTGTTTTACTGTAAAGATCTGGGGGGAAAAAGCAACACAAGCCTCCCTAAATTCAAAATAATCCTCTACCATTACTGACCTGATACACACCCTGGATATTGTCCCCTGTGAGGTCATCCGTCCATTTGTTCAACCATTTTCTGATGCATCCTTTCATCTGTCTCTGCATCTTTGCAGTCAGGGGTTAAAACCTGCATTTACTTAGCACTCTTCTTCCAAACACAGTAGCTGGAGCAAATCTGTGTCTTTTGCTCCAACCACATTGCTCCAGTAATCCAATAATAATAATAATAATAATAATAATAATCATAATAATAAGTAATATCATCACTACAACTATAGAAACGTTACCTTTTCGTTACTCTGCGCAGATATTTTCAGCAGAGACAGAACTACAGGGAGTCATTTTGAAGCCCACAGTTGCAAAAGCAACTTAAAGTGGCATAAATACAGTATAAGCATTATTAGAGAGAATTCAAGGCTCTGACTTAGTGTTTATTTCAGTAACTCTTAAGTCTTCACCCTCACTTTGTCACATCGTCAGCCCCCATGCTCATCAGTCATCACACGTCATGACCCTCCGACCTGAGTGAGAACAGCATCTCACCAGCCTCTTCACCAACAACTGTGGCAAGAACACTTTCTGACACATATGGATGGAGTCAGGACGCAGAAGACTGACTGTTCTCAGATTTAACACGGAGCACAAGGTTTGAAGGCCACACAAGAACAAAGGTTTAGGATGTACACCATAAAACAAGTCCAATGCTGATATTTAATATTGTATGTATAATTTGTGTCACATATCTCTGTGTAAATAATATAAGTTAAAGAACTGAATGTTGACATTATTTAATAGTGCATGATATTTCATGTGTGTTTAACAGCTCATCATTACAGTCTGTTTTAGATTATTATGCATAATTGTAATATGTGGACAGTGCATATGGCCAAAATTCCTCCCAGCCTGGACACAAATTCTTTGCTACTTTATAACTGCAGGTTTGCTTAGTAATGAGAATGTTGTGATTATGAATAAGAATTACTGCCTTGTGAGAAAGAAACACAGTAAATCTTCTTTTAGAACGATAGCTTAAATTCCAAAAAGATTGAATTCTATTTTTTTTAAAGAATATAAAGGTAGTTCTCCAGTTTTGAACAAAATCCCCTGTTAATACTGTAAATCCACCATATCTGTGCTTCTCTCTCCACACCTCCATTAGTAGATATTGATTCTAGAATATTCTTGTTCTTGTTGAAGATTTGTTTTAAGTATATTAATTGACTTGTTGGTGTGCATTATTGTCCTATCTTGTCCTCCTAACTGATGTCACCTGCTCCTTGCAGGGATTCAGTTTCGTCTCCCTACTTCTTGCAGCGTGGACCGTGCACAGCCGCCTCCAGGTACTGGTCTGTCCATATTGCTCTCTTTTCCTCTACGCTAGCATATCTGCAAACCATATCTCAGCTGCAGCGCCACATTTATGAACGCAGTTCAGCGGTTTTTGGAAGCTGACGAAAATGGGAAATAGGCCGTTTGACGCTGAAAAGGAGAGTGACGTGAGATTTTCAACTTAATTTAGATATGTGAATGAGGTTGGACAGGATCTGTTAAACACATCACGTGACTTTGGAATGTAGATTCTGTGAATAATGTGAGTGTTAATATCAGCTGCAATTATTGATGACATTATGAGACAGAAGCACTGTCATCGCCCCTGGTGGTAGGTTAAGGCACAGCAGTGTAAGTCCTACCTTTGCAAACTGTTTGTCTTATTAGAAACAAAATCGTTACTGTAATATTCTTTATTTTTCCAAGATGATTTCTACCATCTCAGTGCTTAGTTTTTCTTAATTTATTTTCCAAATAAGGTTAATTGATTAGCAGGTCAGCTCACAGTTGAGTGGGTGAGAATCAAAACACAATGGATCCTTTCTCTGGTAGATAGTCCATAGAGCAACAACACCTCCGTGTCAGTTGTTTAGAGTTTATCTTTACTGGGAGAGCAATGGAAAGTGGAAACACAAGGACTTCTGAAGAAAATTAGGAAAAGGAAGAGTATTTTGATGAAAACTGAGCCAATGCTAGTCACACTCTGAAGAAACTGAACTCCAGGTCGTCTCCACTGGTTTTTTCATCCAACATGTTTGTAATTTCTGAGTTGCTAGAAGAAGAAAAAATACACAGGAGCACTTGGTGATAGATAGATAGATAGATAGATAGATAGATAGATAGATAGATAGATAGATAGATAGATAGATAGATAGATAGATAGATAGATAGATAGATAGATAGATAGATAGTCTGGTATCAGGTAACATTCGGAGTGTGTTTTCAGATATATTAATAGAATTTGAGCAGCCTGTTCCGCCTGAGTCACTGTGCTCTTTTGCGTTTGTATCCACCCACTGTGTCTTGCAAAGCTGCAGCCGCTTTAAGTTGGAGGGAAGTCAAGCTGCTGTCGGGATGTAGGGAACAGTTTCATTGTGCTTTCTCATTTCACTTAACTCAGTGTAATCCAATCAAAAGACCTGAACTCTCCAGAAGCACTTATGTAGTGACTGCTCGATTCATCATGGTCAGAGTTGTGATCCCTCTGTCGGTTCTTTGTCGTTCACAGCTTGAAATGTGAGACTTGTTTCTGGAGGAACTAGTGAACAGCAGTTGAGGTTTCCTGTGGTACAACACACTGTATAATAAAGTGAGCTGTAATTATTTAGAGGCTTTAGCAGAGGTGGATGTCAAACTAACGAGAGGCTGGTGGAAAAATGTTCTGTTCAAGGATCTTTAAGATTATGCTAAATAATAATAGGTCAAATGCTGAACCTTGTGAAAACCATCTAAAATCTTTGATGGAGGCTTTAAGTGCCAAACTCTTTCTGTAGGGGTTCGCTGGTTTGATCATTTCTGTGATGGATGTTGGAATCCGGGCAGATTGATGGTTAAACATTGTGCAAACACAGCACAGATTTCTGATGAAGCAGAGTTGAGTGACAGTGCAGTTTTTATGGAATAAAGTATCAAGCTGATGTTAAAAATAGCATGCTGGAGGATGACATGTTGAGTCAACTATTTGCTGTGGGGTTTGATTGAGAAGCAGAAGTGACATTGGCCCGTTTCCAGCTCTGCTGTGAGGTCCATCCGGATGAATGGCTCATTTGCACTGGAAAGAGCAAATATTTCCCCAAATCTCACGTTCATCTCTTAATAGTCTCAGACCATTTGCTGCTGCTGCTGATTTTCCTTTTGCTCAGACTGTTCTTATGTCCAGTCTACCCTGATGCTGCTCTTTTGTCACACATTGTGTGATACAGGTGAACTGCAGTGCTTGGCCATGTCAGCTTTTGGCCACTTTTGTCATTCTCATGTTTTATTTTATCCTCTGCCCGTGTTTTGCTTTGTCCTCGTCCTCTCATCCTGCTTGTGCTATCCAGCGGTGTCATATCCTCCCAGTTACAAGAAGACTCCGCCCCCCGTGCCCCCGCGCACCACCACCACCACCAAGCCTCTTATCTCTGTGACAGCCCAGAGCAGCACAGAGTCCACACAAGATGCCTACCAATACCAGGAGGGCAAGCATCCCCGCAGCGGCCTGTGGACCACGGACAGCCTTGGACGTCCCATCTACAGCTCCACCGACAGTTTGGACAGCACCAAAGCGGTCACCATGGCAATGGAGTCGTCAGCGGGCAAGAGGCATGCATCTCTGGGGAGTCACACATCTGTTCAGACGTGCGACAAAGCCGTGCTTGTGTCCAAGGCGGAGGAATATTTAAAAACCCCAAGATCCTCTATTGGGATCCAGGTAGTAGCTGTCTTCTTCCTCTCACATGTGTTAAATATGAATGCATGTAAATGTGAGTTACTAAAAGTAACTTGTAAGTAAATTCTAAGAGGAAACAAAGTAGCAGTACATGCAGTATAAATATAGCAGGAAATACAAGTTCTAGTAAGAGCATCAGCATTGTTCCAGTTGCCAGACTACAACTACAGAATTCAGTGACTAAACTACCACAGTGTGTCAGCATCTACCCCACTAAAATTTTCCGTGTTATGTCTGCATCTGTAGACAAATTAGCTCATGCATTTACAAATACCAAAAACGTTGTAATTTGTGTGAAGTACTCTCTGAGGCATTTTAAGTCTTGTTGACCTTTAAATGTGCTGGGCTGCATATTTGCATGTAGTAGGTTGTTTAAAGGCAGCAATGGTGATGAGCCTGGTGAGGACCTCTTATTTTCTCTTTGTTCTTCTTCATTAACAGGATGCTTCACCTGTTCACGTCTTTTATATGCTGTGTGAGTGATACGATGGTAATGGCTCGCACCTCTGGTGTGTGATAGATTCAGTGATTCAGGCTTCCGCCAGTCCTGCTCTGGCTCTGTTTCAGCCACTTCACCTTTTTATGTTGTTATTCAAAGTTCGTCACTAATATCTGGGACCCACACAGGTGGAGACCGTGACAGACTCCGAGCCAGAAACAAAAGGCCTTCCTCAATTCCATTCCATCGGGATCCAGGTCGAGGATCGAAGACGGTCGGTAGCTCAGACAGCAGGAGTGGATCGTGATATTTGAAATCGTTTTTTTAGGTGTTTTACCTTCAGCACCTTGACTTTCAGGCACGGGAGGTTCAAGCGCTCCAACAGCGTGGCTACCGCGGTGCAGGCGGACATGGAGCTGGAGGGCTTTCCCTCCATGGAGGACAAGGGTTTTCAGTTCGGAGGCGCCTTCGGGCGGCACTCTGAGCCCAGCACGCCCACGCAGTACGGGGCTATCCGCACAGTGCGCACGCAGGGCTTGTTCAGTTACAGGGAGGACTACCGGCCCTCCAGCAGGCCTTCCAGTCCACACCCTGAACCCTGGCTGGTTGAACCCAGTCTGGAGAGTACTGACACGGGCCGAGTGTCCCCCATTCGTAGGGACGGCAGCTGGTTCATGCAGCTTCTTCACAATGAAACCAAGCGGCTGGAGGGGTGGTGCAAGGAGATGGAGAGAGAGGCAGAGGAGAATGATCTGTCAGAGGAGAGTGAGTGGTCTCAGGTCTTTTCTCCCTGATTATCTGTTTTATTGATTCTATAATGACATAATAGGTTAACGGTCACTGTATTAGCTGATGATGAAAGACTAAAAGATGATTTTGTGTATGTGTGTGTGTGTCTGTGTGTGTCTGTGTGTGTGTCTGTGTGTGTGTGTGTGTGTCTGTGTCTGTATCCACCAGTTCTCGGGAAAATCCGGAGTGCAGTGGGAAGTGCACAGCTACTAATGTCTCAAAAATTCCAGCAGTTTTACTGGCTGTGTGAGCAGAACTTGGTGAGTATGGTGTGATCAGGAAGGTGGAACCATCCAATAATCTTCACTATATAATGAAACCCTTGCATCTTTATGAAAAACTGTAATCCTGCTCAAATGCAACACCTAATGCTGACCATGCTGAATCAAGCGCACATCATCAGTCTTCCTTAGTTTATTCATCTTTACTTTCAGTTTAACAGTATTCAAGCAGGTAGAAGAAACATATGACACGTAAACTGGACTGACTGAGAGCTCCATATAGACTAAGTACATGTTTATTATTTGAAATTAAAAGCAAAAAAGTAATAAATTTGGTGTACTCTGAGATGGTGTTTAGGCCTGACATTGCACTTGTGCTTCTTCCAAAAATAAACCACAGTGATCAATAGTGAAGCATTCCCTCTGCTATTGACCTCCCAGCACACGGAAGGGGAATTCCAATAAGAAGCAACCGGCTCACACAGAGGCAGCAGCTGGAATGAGAAATAACACTTTGAATAATGAAGTGTTATGTCATCTCACTGTTTGGCCCTCATGCCATGTCAATTGGAGGTCCGTACCTTCTTGCCTGTGCTCAGGCTCCGCGCTGTTGGAGGGAGACGGCATGAGGAGGAGCCTCTCTGCAGATACACATCTAAGACATGACAGACACTTCATCACGCAGGAGAGGAGCAAAGCCAGCCTTTCCAGTGAAATGCAAAGCCATGCATGCAGGCACTGGAATGGCTGCTCTCTCACTGGCCTGTGAATCAGGTCTTTCTGGCTTCTTTTTCATGGTTTTAGGTGCAAGTGTGTCCTGCTCTGCACCAAACGTAATGATGAGGGACTGTCTTAGGCTTCTCTGAACTTTTAAATGTCTATAACAGATAAAGAAGAAGATAATGATTATCTTCCCCTGTTGGTTAGAGAAGGAAGGAAATGCTTTTTCTTTCTTTCTTTTTTTTTCTTTTTACCGTATTTTCTTTTTGGTCGGTCTAATCGTCATTGTTGCCATAGTAGCCTACTTGATTTTTCCATTTTAAATCAAATGTTGGTGCTATACTGCCAAACAGTGGTTGAAATATTGAAGTTCATTTGTCAGCTTGGCATAAGGTTAGAAACATTTACATAACCACAAATATTAATCAAAAATGTCACATTGAGTTGAAACAAGCGGTCCTGCTTCCTGCTCAGGACCCCAGTGCCATGCCTAGACCCACCTCTCAGGACCTTGCTGGATTCTGGGACCTCTTGCAGCTTTCCGTCGACGACGTCACTGCCAAGTTTGATGAGCTACATCAGATCAAGGACAACCAGTGGCAGCTGATGGAAAGCGCAGAGAAAAAGGTTTCTAAACATCTGTGTTGGCGCGACAACTATAAATGGCTACTTAATCATCTCAACAGTGCCTTTAAGACGAGTGATGAGTTTACTGCATCATTGAAATGGCACACGTAATTGATATTAGCTGTTATTTTCCTTCTGATTTCATTCCTAAAGTGTGTGTTTGGTGAAAAAAGTGTATAAACACTAAATCATTTAATGTAGAATTTCTGAACTTTTTGGGCTTAGTCGTTTCTTCTAATGATCATTTATATTAAAAGTCCAGCGTGTAAGATATAAGTAGATAGATTTTCTTGTCATTTGTAGTCTCACCACTAGATGGAGCCACATATACATATACTGACTTTATAAGGTCCGTACAACATTCAAAGCTTTGCCCATTTAAGTTTGGCTTAAAAAAAAAATCACATTTGATTAGTTTAACAAAAATATTTGAGCTGGTTTGTGATCTGCCGGTTTATTTGCATTTACGTTCTGTTACAGACATTTTTGTAGAACAGCATTCATGTCCTTCTGTATCCTGCAGGAGAGGAAGTGGCCCCCGCACACGCCAAAGCGGCCTGCCAGGGGGCGCGGCGGCATCCTGCGTGAGCGCTCTCTGGACCTGCAGGACCGCCAGCGGCAGGAAGCCCGCAGACGCCTCTTGGCAGCCAAACGAGCCGCTTCTTTCAGACAGAACTCGGCCACAGAGAGGGCCGACAGCATCGAGATCTACATCCCCGAAGCCCAGACGCGACTCTGAGGTCCGCAAGTTCCTCCTCGGCTCCTCTGGTCCTCCTCCTCCAACCTGCAGCCTCCACATCCAGCCTGATCCCTGCTGCCCCTCCACCACCTGCCTGATGCTCTCTGGGTTGTTTCTGAGCTCCACGAGGCCAGGATAAAGTTCAGGAGACACGAACAGAGATTGGACAGAAATATGATCCGATCCCAGGATGTCTCCTCGTGGAGCTCAAACCCAGAGAACGAGCCGCTCTCCCATCCCATCATCCATCTGAGTCCATACTGAGTCATCCCTCGTTTCTTTGTTGCTGTTCCAGGAAAACACCAAGTGCAATTTCTGCACCATTTCTCTTCAGCAGCAGCGGTCTAAATTCCCAGCTATCCTCCGTCCCTGCTGCCCCTCTGCTGACCAGTGTTGCTGACTGAGATCTGACATCATTCCTGCATCCCTTCATTTCCCTTCCGATCCGACGGTCCCGGTGAGGCGGCCTCAGAGCAGCCAGGGACAGCTGAGGCATGCAGTGCACCTCAGAGTCATGGTTGCAGTTTCAAGGGAAATGTGGTTTTTGGAGCTCATGTAACGGTGGGACAGATGTGGGACAACACAAACAGACAATACTCTTTTATTCTGCTCACTTTCATTACAGAACAATTCCAATATTATTATTAATTGTCATATTACCCAGCGCACCATCTACAGATTTAGCTTCTACGGCTCAAGCCTTATGGTAGATTTATTTTTATTGTGCTCACATAATCAAGAAAAAACAGGTGCAAATGAATTTTTAAAAATATTTAGTGACTATTGTAAATGGTGCTCAGAATGGTGTGCTTTACCCTGTGTGCGTGTGCACGTGCACGCACACGCACACACACACACACACACACACACACACACACTTTTAAACACAGGTTTATAGATGACTTTAGAAAAGACTTTGCCCTCTGGGCTGTAAATGAAGACTTTTATCGATCAGCTGGGAGAGAATTGAAGCTCCGACGTCCCACCGACCTGAACA
>BJFM01000527.1:38664-50013 GCA_016586285.1 Arothron firmamentum | reverse complement strand
CCCCCCCCCCCCCCCCTGTTAACAAGGGTTATCCAAGCTGCTGTAAGTGATTCCATGTGTCGGTATCATGCGGGGCTCTTCTACAATCATGGTACCAGATTACGCCACATTAGCATCTCTGATGAGCTTTTGTCCACCACGCTGAGAGGGGCTTCAAAGTCGGGCAACTATTTGTGACAAATCCTCATGTGCCTTACAGCTTGACCCTCACAGGACTGTGAGTGAATGTTTGGGGTTGGGGGAGTGAAAGGACGGTAGGATTATCTATTCCAAAGGGCTGGAAACAAAAGGATCAGGCTGCAGAATCTAACGCAAATGACTGATCCAAACATTCTACTGTAAGAACCTTCAGCACAACACAGGCCAGAGAGGACCTGCAAGAAGGACTGGCCAATATTTGTGTGGTCCGTTCTGATTTTTAACATCCAACTTGAGTGTTTCCACAGAAGCCAACCTAGGACTGCTTGAGGACCCAGGTGTGCAGGTCCAGGTCAGGCCAGGACCTGCACACCTGGTTTATTTGTTCCTCCTGGCTGCTCTACTCGCGACGCTTGTCGCCTTCTTTCTCGGCGCTGAATCTGGAGTCTGACGGATCTTGACCAGCTAAAAAAAAAAAAAAGTGCAATAGAGTTTTCCTACAACAGACAGGCTCACGTGCAGATATTTACCTCACACTTCAAGTGTTTTTGTTTTTTTTTAGCAGACAGATTATTTGGAGAAGTGGGAGCCTCCACAGAAGCACTTTGTCTTGCCTGAGTACTATGCAGCAGTACTTCTGTGTTTGGGGGGCAGATCCTGCAGACCCCGGGCACCTTTTAATTTGGGGAGCGTCTCGTCCGTCGTGTGCCGTCATCGTCACTGAAGACTCATCCGTGACCATGCAAAAGGGAAACCAGCTAAGTTCCAGTGCTGCGCGTGGGTCTGTGGGTGGATTTCACCTGTGATGTCACAACTCAAGACATGTGTTTGTGCTGTGCACAGCTCCAGAATTCAGTTAACGGCAGAAAGATCCTCAGAGAAGTCTCTTTTTAGGTGCTCAAATCTACTAGCTTCTCTCCTGTTAACCTTTTGTTTCAAATTATTCTGACAATCAACAGAAACTAGAAGCATCAAAGTCAACAGAAAGCCTGATTTCCTTACACTTATTTTGTGGATCTTTTTCCCCGTAGGGTGAAAATGTCCTTTTTTTCTTTTTCTGATAGAGTTGCACAGCAAAGATGTCTTTCTATTGCTTGCTTTCTTCTCTCATTAGGCCGAGATGATGCGTTTTTGCTCTAGTTGTTGACATATGGTGCCATCAACCATGTCTGGCATCACTTTTGCTTTGTCAAGACCCTCATCTGCTCCTCAAGCAATAATTTACACAGTACAGAAGTCACAAACTTCTGCCATCAGGCTGCTGTTTGGGTGGCGAGGATTTGACTTTTTCGGATAAAAGATTCGTCGCCTGGTGCCGCTTTGCATCATCACATTGTGAAAATACAAAGCAAGAGCCGGTTCTTACCTTGCATAGCAGAAAATCTAGCAGCGGTGTGTAGAGTTAAATGATTTAAAGCACCTTTTTCTCATTTAGTGCAAAAGACAAACTTCTGTGTGGTTTCTGGTGTTTCCTGAGTCGAGAGGCAGCAGGTTGGTGTGAGGATGCCCACAGAAGCCCAGCTGAGCACCAGCTATGTCTAGGTCGCTCTGCAAAAGGAAATGGGTCCTGATTGTTGTTGCCTTCGTAGTGTTGTGAGGTATGTTGGATAGAGCATCATGCATGGACCCTGCAGGTGATGAAGGATGTCCTGCACTGGTGCCGACCTGTTCTAGCGTTGATGTGTTAACGGTCAGAGGCTGCTGCTGATACTGGGAGGATGTGTAGAACATCTGATCACCTGCTGGTGTCTTCTGATGGGTCGACTGCCGACTGAAGTGTTGGTCGGTCTGTGAGGTCCTCTGGGTCGCGCTGTCTGATATCACGCTATTACCACACTAGTACGCCCCCTTGATGGAATCTGCACTTAACCTTGCTGCTGAACTCGTAGGTGTTCCTCCCTCAGTGTTCCGTGTAACTAAACACTGCAGAAAATTGTAAAATGAAAACAACATCCTAAATGGACAGTCTGGAATAACAAAACCAGATCACGTTGGCCCAGGAGCTTTAGATTGTTTTTCCTTGTGTTTAGGCTAAGTTAAGCTAACCATCCAGCTGTTTTCAAGTGTCAAAGAGGGAAAAAAAATCAAATTTCTCAAAAGGTCAAATGGATTAACCCTGTGCACTCGTTCAGCTTCTACGAGAACATGCAGGTGTTTCCTCACACGTGATCTCTTCTGCATCCTGTCGCTCTCGTTTTACGTTGCTGTCCCTCCTCTTTGTAAAGGGCTGAGTCCATGGGAATCATTGTTACAGGATTATTCCACCATTTAACTGATGATCTGAAGACCAAACGTGGCAGGCCTACAGGCGGACCTGCTGTTCTGTGCTGTTCCGCCCCGGTTCTGCTGCTCAGCGTGTTATGAGAGGAGAGAGCTGTCACTTTAGTTTGCCTTTGGTGGAGAAATGTCTTGTGTTGTGGCTGTGGGTAGAAATACGAGAGGACCTCTCCTTTTCATGGGTTTTTGGGTGTGACGAGAAAATCAGTTTGATAGCATATAATGGTTTGTGGTTAGTTATTTTCAGTTGTTAGATATATCAATAATGAGAATAAATACAATGCCAAATATTCAGTATTTGTACAGAAATATACATATATAAATATATAATAGATGCCTAATTTACATGGAACTATTTTCAGCTCTTGCCCATGTTTTTGTTTCACATTTCATTCTTTTATAAGATCTTCAGATAGCATGCAGAATAGTGAAAATGAATGTATTATTTAGTGTTTAATTGCTGCTTTAGTATTACAGAATTCATTTTGTGTTTGGAGGATTAATTTTAGGTGAATATTTCCTTTATAAGATGAAATGAGAACTTTTCTTTGGACACGGTTCCATCAGTTTCATTTGATTTTCCTGTTGAAACAATGTGGTTCAGTATATTTTACCTCTTTGAAATACTGCTAGCAAGCATCTGTTGTAAATATGCAAAATAAAGTTTTTAAAGAAAGAAGTCGGCTCATGGAGGCGACTTTGTGCAGCCGTCACCACAGATCTAAACGTTGTCACAGCACTGATTCATGTTTTAGAAACAGCAAGGATGATAAAACTAGCTAATTTACCCAAATTATTGCAGTGGTGCATGCACCAATGCACTGATTTATGTTTGTTTTGTTTTGTTTTTAAGTAAAAACTGCAAAAGTTGCATTTGATTTCTTAATATTATTGTGAGATTTCTGGGTAGTGCAGATGTTTTTTAAAAAGCTCTTCATTACAAGGCTGCGCTCATGGAACTGTGATTGGTCTGATAAAGTCACATGACTTGATCTAACTGCAGCTCAAGTCAGAGAGGTTGGCTGAATTTCCACATTCCTGCAGGTTCTGATGAGCATATTCAGATCAGAACACCGACAAGAGTGAAATTACTACATTTTGGGGAATTTTGGTAAATGGAGTCACATCTCTAGACTTTCCTCTTGAGGCAAGAGGTGATCTTCACAAAGGGACCAGTTCTCCCACTTCTCAGCTGTAAGATGAGAAGATGATGAGGTGGAGCCACCAAGTTTCTGATAAAAAAGCTGAAAAAGTGGAAAAATTAGATCGTGAATAGTGATGAAAGCATCAGCCACAGAATTAATAAAAGAGCACAATCACCAGTTTTAATTACACCAATGGTCTTTATTACAGCAAAGAAGCCCAACGTTACAGACAAGAACCATTATTATCATTTTTTTTCTGCTTAGATTGCTCCAACTAACCTGACCACTAACTAACATCTCCAATCTTTGGATTCCAATTAGGAGGAACTGAAAACATAATGTTCCACCAGCACAAGAATGTTCTGTTTCCAGGAGGAAAGGAGGTGAGGAGAGGAGGAAGAGGAGGTGAGGAGGGGAATGTGAGGAGGTGAGGAGGGGAGGTGTGGCTCATGACTCACTGCGTTTTGGTCTACAGACAGAACCACACAGCAAAGCTAGTGGTGAAACAGATTTTGGCCTGTTGCCCTTTAAGGCTTCTTTTTCTTCATTGTCTGTTCATCAACTCAGGCTGCTCCTCTTCCATCTGAGCAGAACCCCCAACCTTATATTTTCTTCCTCTCCTGGTTCAGTGTATGCACAACAGATACACAGTAAAGACTCACAACTGAATTCATGAAGTGTTGGGACTAATAAAACACTGCGTCACAAAGACGGTATCAGCGAACACTGATCGCTCATTAGAGTACATTCAATGAAACTGTTTGCACTTAAAGATGCTGCAAAAATGCTTGGATCAGCAAGAATCCTTAAATAGATAGGCACATCTTTTACTCACTAGGCACGTTATTGTGGCTTTATCATTCATAGAGATCTTATACCCAATGAGACACCTACAGGGATTTGCAAGCGTTTGCTGCATAGAGGAATGTCCTACTTCTACTGAACCCAAAGAGAGCTCACTGGGCTTCTGCACAAAAACACAGCAACACACGTTTTTCATCAAGTGAAAACAAGACTGGAGTACGCACTAAATACTGAGAAAAGACTTCTTGCTTTAATATACAGCGTCTGTCAGGGGTTCTTAAACAAAGACACAGTACGCTGCTGTGGCCTTCGACCTATGAAGATGGATGTAGAGTCCCTCTACTGGCGACAGGAGGTATAACACAAATGCAAAACTAAAAATAAAAAAGTTTGTTTTTACTGCTATATATGATCATCTGATGATGATGATGATGAAAATTTAGCTGTTATTGTCACGCTTTGATTATTTGATGCAAGAAAAGGAACAGAAGTCGGTCCATCTTCATAAGTGTCAGTGGTACAGTTTAAGAATCCTCGGCAGCAGCGTAAACATGGAATGATTGTTCTTATAAGCAATGCAAGTAAACAAACAATAAATACAAAAAATGTGCTTTATCTCTTATGCCAAATTTACACAATATCTTTGGCTTATGCATAAACATCAGCTACAAATCAGCTACAAATCATGATAAAAGGGAAAGGCGTGGCCACCAGTGCACAACATAGATGACGCCCTGGGTCAGTTCAGCTCCAATCTCATTAATCAGATCAATAAAGAGTATTTGTTCTCCAAGAGGCAGTTCAGTTTGAAGCAAAAAATCATCGTGGCAGTGAAAAGTGCATGGGGCCCAGCCCTAAAAAAAAAACATGATTATGCAAATGTTACATGGTTAAAGTAAAAACAAATGACGACTTTTCCAAATACAGTGATTGCAGAATACGAAACGTCACAAAACAAGCTCAGGAACTAATGTAACAACAGCTCATTGTTTTGCAGCTTAGACACACACGACACGTTAATGCTGCAGTGGAAATCCTACACTGTTTCAAGTTGTGACTTTGTGAAAAACATCCCGGTGTAAACATTCCTCTTTGTATATCTATAATTATCAAATATATATTGAGGATCATTTCTGAATTGGATTGTTACATACGCGAATGTGATGTTATCCTGAGTTCATTGCTCTCTGGTGTAGAAGCCAGAAACATTCAGAGTTTGGCTGTTTGATTAGGCTTGTACAAGTACAAGCTGAAAATATTTAAACATAATCTTTTAACAGATATGAAACTGTCATGTCGTCAGATATTAGCTTTAGATGATGAGTGCAGGCTTCTGAAAACTTGCGCTGCACTTGCAGCATGCAACAGTGAAGTGTGACCTCTACAGAGCACAATGAGTACTGCAACTGAAACACAGGGAGGAGGAGGGCCAGAACCTTTTCCTTGGGACTATAAACTTGCTGAGAGCCACTGGCACTCAGAAAGCTATACAATAATTATAAAGTAGTTGTGCCATCCTCTCTTGTGTCCTTCTCCCCCACTGCTGCTCTCAGTTACAGTCTTAATTTTTTACTTTTTTTTGTGACATGAAAACTGTACGAGGGTCAAATTTCACAGGTAAAGATACAGAAGCTACTAAAGACAGGAGGTGGCAGCACCAAACAACAACCAAGGGTCAAATATACAGAAAGTGAAAGGATGCTCGGCCCCCTCTTCACCTTCAGCTCCTCTTCTCCTGGTTTAAGAGGACTCAATGAACTCCAACGCCAAATCGTAGCAGAAGCGATACTGCTCCTGTAGACAAGCACACGACAGGTTAGATCAGCATCCCCAATAATCTCCATCCTGACTTGACTTGTGAGGCTATTATTGTTTCACTTGGGTTTAATTTTCATTGCCTGTCACATCTTCTGCATGTAGTAGAAAGAAATTTCCGTCAATAATAAATCCAGCTCTGTGCTCACTCTTCGACCTCTGTAAGGACACTAACCGGAGTGTCCACCATGTTAGGTTTGCTGTTCCTCAGAGTCTTCACAGCGTGGAAAACATCCACCACACTCTGTCTTTTGGACATCTCACACACGATGCTGCTGGCACAAAAGACTCCACTGCGCCCACCTCCATTTCTGCACAAAGAGAGGAATACAATCTAATGCAGAGGGCTGTAAGAGTCACATGTAAATCTATTAATCGTCTTCATGAGCACTTTTGAAAAAGAAGAGGGAAAAAACTGTACTCACAGACAGTGTACAATGGTTCTCCCTTCTCCTTCCTCCTCACGCTGCCACTGTTCCACCTGTAGAATCAGCTGCAGGAAGGAGCGTTTGGAGGCAGGTACGTCTCTGTGTCCCGCCCAGCCCAGGTACTGGAACTGACGGACCATCAGGTAGCCTTCCTGAGGCTGACGTCACACAACAGCTGGATTATTATAGATTAATTATATTTCCAAACACGCGTGGTTAGGACAGACTGCAGATCTACTGACCCTGGTGAGGTTGTAGACTCGGAACAGACGACTGGTGACGTCACAGTCCATAGAGCAGGATATACAATCCACCTGCACGTGACCGTAACACAGCATTCCTTCTTCTGGCCAGTACTGAGGACAACCCTGAACACAGCAGATGATGTGTCGAATCGTTCTACTGTGAGTCTATTCTGAAATTAGGCAGTTTAAATGTTTTGTAAAAAAAAAAAAAAAGCTGCTTACCTGAGCCAGATTGATCTCATTTAGCATTACCAAACTGGTACAGCCATAATCATAAACCAGGCGCCAAAAGTCTTTGACTGTGTTTGGCAAAGGATGCTGGGTAACAATGTATTCAGCAGCCTCTCTGTAGCTCTGCGGAACATGAAACATAAATGACCCATTATGAGTTCTCTCTTTCTCACTCTGCTCCGCATGTTTACTACACACAAGCGATCTGAGGAGGCTGCAGGCAACATGGCTGACATTTGGTCACATGATCGTGCAGTGGAGCCTCTCAAACCTGGGGGCCAGGACCATGCATTACAAATATATACATGTATGTTTCTCTCCAGAAGAATCAGATAACTTCATGTTCAGAGAGCATGTTTGAAATCCCGTTCACAGAGGTGAGGTGTTTTCGATGTTACCTGACTCCTGAGTGAAACTGAGCAGACAGGTGTGAATGACTCTGACTCATGTGGAGAATCTAAAGTGAAGGTTCAGGTTTAGGATTCGGGAAGTGAATGGATTTAAAAAAAGCAAATAGTATAATAACAGGTCCTGGTGGCAGAACAACAATGAAGTCATGAAACAAATCCAGTATTGGAGGTTTGAAGTGAAATTCCATTACCTTGAACTCTTCTGACAGCTTGGTTAGAGAGAGGGCCAAAGGTAAGTGGATAAGCTTTCAAAAACTGGACTGAATTTCAGAAACTTTTACCTGAATTCTTTCCAGGTCATGCAACAATTGTGATAAACTCACATGCTCAACTACAGCCCACAAACCTGCTGATGAACCATTAGTAGTTACACCTGACGTCGACCCAATGTTGCTAAGTTATCTTCTAAATAAAAGACTGTTGTTTAGTGGTCGGCGGGCAGCTTGTTGAGACATGCCAACTGTTCTAGACAAAACCCTGCAACAATGAAGCTGTTACAGTTTAGGAGGTGGAACCTGGATTTGTCTCTAGCCTTCTGCTACTAAAACCACAAACACAGCATCACACAAACAGGGAAGGGAGTGTGTGAGTGTGTGTGTGTGTGTGTGTGTGTGCAGTCTGAAACATGTCATAAACATATGTGTAGATATATTTTACCTCCTGGGTTTAGTGTTTTTAACTGCACACTTCAAATAACTGAATTACATTTTTTAAATTAAATTATATTGTTTTATTAAATTAGATGTAATAATTAACACTAATTCCACACATTCCAATCGAAGATGACTGTTAATAGTGTTAGATAACTGAAACTCTTAATGAGACGGTAATGAGACAGTCATAAGATTGTGCAGGTGAGGTAGTGTACAGCAAACTTACATCCATCAGAGCTGCGTTGATGTAGTTGCTGCTCTCTCCGTCTATGGTAATGAGGAACGGAAGGCATCTGTCAGGAGGTAGGCCGGCCATAAAGCGGTTCTTATCTTGGTTTCTAGGCAACAAAGCAATACTGCAGTCTTCAGGCTGAGGTTGAGGAGTCACCGAATTTAATGTCTGGACAAAGGACAAAAAGGGAGAGCGAGAGCGAAAGAGAGAGAGAGAGAGAGAGAGAGAGAGAGAGAGAGAGAGAGAGAGAGAGAGAGAGAGAGAGAGAGAGAGAGAGAGTTCATACATGGGTTATTTGTAAAGGAATTATTAAATATGTATTCTTATTCTCATTTTACCAAACTGTAACTACATCTGGCATTAGCGCTGCACAGTCTGACATGAGCTCAAATTCTCAGACATTTTTATTCAAACTAATCAATGCAGGATAAATATTAATACTGGGAATAAACCGCAGAGGGAGTTAAACTACAGAATGTCTGACATTTCTCGGTTTACATTTGGTTCGTTCTTTTAACATCGCAACCTGGACCTCTGTTTTTCAGGCTAAAGAGAGATCAGTAAACAGTTACCTGGAATTCATCCTTCAGGTGTGATGAGTTGGTCTGAGAGTCAATGCGAATCAGCTCATAAAAAGCAGCTTTGAACTCGCAGACTGATATGGCTGTTTCTCCGCATAGACAAGCCTCCAATATGGCATCATGGATGAATATGTACTGCTCCTGAAGTCAAATGATTCAAAATATGCATATTGACATACAAAAATATTAGAACAATTATAAAAATATTGATATTGAAGGTCAAGAGGAACCAATCCCTTTGATTGACACGTACAGTTGAGAGGGTGAGTGATGATGGGAGATGGCGTTTTTATGTGAATGAGCTGAGATGCTGTCAGGTTTGGGTTTATATAAACCCAGGAGATTGTGTTCTCGGGTCTTTTGGTGAAATGACTGCAGCTTCGGTTGAGTGGACACAGTTAACGAACTAAGGGCTGCTCTGGTGGACGACCATGCATGAATGATTTTTCTGATGGGTGACACTCTGTGTGGAGTTAGTTCCTAGACATTAAAAATTATCTTTATCTTGTCAGACAAGAATGACTAAAAAAACAGAGACACAAATATTTTAGTCTATAAGATATTTTTAAATTAACCAGCCATGTTTAGGTCTTTGAAATAGTCCAGTGTCAGGTACAACATGGTGCTACATTGATGCACTGGGGGCGCAATTTGAAAGTATTAGTAAAGTTTAGTAAAAGTATAGTAAAGTTTAGTATTCCCACTTTGTTAACAAAAAGAGTAATCAATCCCCAATGTTTCTGGTATCAATAGATGTTTTTCTTGACATGTTTAAGATGGGAGATGATGTTACTTAAGCATGTGCATGCCTGCTACCCGCAGAATCCTGCTGCAAGGGGGCTTAAGAACATTCTGAGATGCAGATGGTGCATGGGTAATGCAGTCACCTCAGTCTGTACCATGTTGATCCTCCTGGAGCGAAGAGCCTTCACACAGTTGTAGATGTCGACCACTCCTTCTCTCTCAGCCATGTCCAACATGATGTCGATGACAATGAAACAGCCTGTGCGTCCTGCTCCAGCACTGCAGAGACAAACACTGATCAACGCATGAATATCACTCCTAACATCAACTATTGAGAGGGACATGTAATTTTTCTGTAATGCTCTCACATGAGAGGGTACTTTTTTTTTTATATACCTGCAGTGGACCACAACTGGGCCAGCAGAGGGTGGATTGGAAATTTTAACCCTGCGGATGAAGGAAAGCAGTCCTGTGGCGTGATATGGGACTCCGTGATCAGGCCACCCTATGAAGTGGAACTGCTTGACTTCCCGCACCTCGTTGAAGCCACGCTGATTAAACAGACATATTTGGATTGGATTTAATAACAATAATAATAATAATAACAACAACAACAACAATAATAATAATAATAATAATAATAATAATAATAATAATAATAATAATAATAATAATAATAATAATAATAATAGTAGTCCCAAAATAATGTAAGTATAGGAATTCTGATATGTTGTTCTTATTTTATTTATCCACCAGTGTTAGTAATTACAGATGAAAGGACACACCAGTGTTGTCTGTACATTAATGTAAGCGTTCACTCACCCTCTCTAGAGTAAATGTGCGAACCACATACTCAGCAAGAGGCTCCATCTCCAAGAATGTTACTTTAAAGTCTCCATACAACTCTGCATCTTCCGGCCAATATTTGAAGCACTTGACCTGATTACCAGGAAAGATCACCAATCAGCAACACACGCAACTGCTCACACAGACGCGGAGAACTGGCTCAGTACATGATCTACAGTTACAATAATATGGTGTAATGTACAACCCCACTGTGAGTCTTTGTGACATTTAAATTACCCTTCATCACTGTTATGAATTAATCAAACACCATGAAGGGGAAGCTTTTTACTTTTTGTCCGTGCTAATAATAGATCAAAACTCCCATTTGTGGGAGTAGATCATTCAGACAGTTAATCTTTCTGGAGGTAGAGGCATATCCATTTTCCGTGAAATGAAAAAACTGTTAAACATTATTATTATAACCTTATAACGGTGACTGGCAAATTTTCTGTCTTCCACAACCATTTTACTCCAGCATAGTCTGTGTAAAACGACTTACCCTTCCAACCTCCACCAGATTGGTTACCATGACAATGCAGGCTGACTGTTCCTGCCATACCATCCTCCAAAAGTCATACACTGTCTCGTGCACAGGGCCTGTAAACAGTCAACATTTTGCATGATTACAATAGAGTTTAGGAAACACTTTGTGTCTACCAGAAGGGGGGACAGAGTTTCTTACCCTGTGTTGCAATGTAGTGACTTGGCCTCTGGTAGCCCTAAAAGCACAACACGGTGAAGCAAATTACTGAATATGCAAAAACACTAAATGCTGACATTGTCATAATGTCAAAAAAAAA
>BJFM01000527.1:28314-38620 GCA_016586285.1 Arothron firmamentum | reverse complement strand
AAAAAAAAAAAAAAAAAAAAAGCCAAAAAATGGAAAAACACGCATATAACATGACAGTTGTACTGTCATCTGTCACCTCTATAACTAACTATGACAACATTTCTTCATGAGAAATTGCTGAACTAGATCTACATTTCACAAGATGTCACAGTGGACGGGGAACAAGGACTAAAATCTTTCATGCAGCAGACGCTCCAGCAACTGAAAAGATGGCCTTGATGCATGTAACGTGAAGGTCAAGGGCCTCAAAGAGTGCACAGTGATACTTACATCCCTGTACAGCCAAACCTATAGCTCAAGCCACAGGCAGAAAGAACAAGTGGAAGGAAGAAAGAAAGCACAACAGCATCAAAGAGTGTCATTAGAAGAAGAAAAGTTGCATTCAAATATTCAAAGTGAGTTTGAACAGGACATGCAGGAAAAATAGGATGATTTAAAACAGACTGAATGGAAAGGACACCACCTGGTGTCAGCGGATTGTTGCATCTGCTGCTGCGACTGTCCAGAGATGCAGCATCAGAGTTTAGCTGGACACGCAAGGGGTGCGTCCATCCCACTCAGCCTGATTCTACTTGCACACATGTGTTATGTGATGCATGCATGCAAGTTTTACATGGCAGTTAGTAGGACTATACAATTTCAGGTAATGATGTGACCCACAGCAGTGTTTTGAAAGTTGTTGTAAAGGTGACAGTCAAGTGGTAAAGTAAAGATGGGAAAAGATGAAGGATAATCAATGACAAGTTACACATACACTAAACAGATAAATGACTAGCTTAACTGGCTAAAATGAAAGCTGACTGTAGCAACCTACAGAAACTTAATAAATAATGTGTAATAAATTATTAATATTAAACTAGCACCAGCAGGTTCGTGTAAAGTATAATGACTAGAAACACAGACTGTGTAATGTGTTGTTAGTATAAAAGGAAAGCAAATTGTCTTTGTTGCTACATTTTAATCTTCTGACACAAAAAGGATTATATCTCTCAGTTTATAGTATGAAGACTGAGCAGGATCAGCAGAATTTAAATGATGACCGCAAATATGGTGTTGTTTTTGACTCACATAATCAAAATTTTTGGAGCTACCTGCCTGAGGACACAGTCAGATGAATTCATGGATACACGAGAAAGACATGAAGAAAAACACACTTCAAAAACATGGATTTATATGTGATGTTAATTCAGGGTGACTGCATGACATGATGGATGACCCATGGATGCAATAAAGGTATATAGGCCTGACATACGAGCGAGGGAGTGTGATTTCGTTGGTTTCGTTGGGAGCCAATAGTAGCGTTCGGTGCGTTTCCACTTACATCGATGTAGTTGGCATTAATGTAGTCGGAGGAGGGATCGTTTTCTATGGGTTGGAGGATAACCCTTGAATGGTCATCTAAGGATGGAGGAGATAGATTTGATTTTTAAATATATTTAACCAGATTAAAAAAAGCATTGACATCAAGACCTTTTTCACAAGAGCTCTTGCCTGCAGAGCCACCAGCATAAGAATTATATGAGGAATTTGACAAGTTAGCACAGATGTTGACAGAAAAAGAGAAGCATCTCTATGAAGCAAAACAGCAAAAACAGCAATAATGGACTTTTTTTGTTAAAAGATTTCTTTTTTCTAAACTTGATGTATGAGACAGGCTCGCTTTCTTACATGCTATGATGTTGCCGTAGCGGTTCTTGGTACGGTTCTGTTCCTTCTTGGCCACATCCCAGGAGGCTGACTGACCCTCGAAAAGGCTCTGAATTACCAAAACATTAGAATTCCGGTTTTATTTACTACTTCAACTATTTAATCCCACAAGCATTTTGTGATATTATGAATACAATAATAAGTGGTAAATATGACCGACTAAAAGAATCCATTCGTGAGATCTGCCCACATACCTCATACTCCTCCTTAAAGCCGTAGCTGTCAGACGTTTTCATCAGGTTGATGTGCTGCAGGAGGTCGGCCACTCGGATGGCGGGGTGCAGCTGCCCAGTTTGGTACGGGGACTCGGTTCCCTCACAGTGGTATCGAGTAATGTCCAAAAGGCGGCTGTTCTCTGCAGCAGAGCCACTGTGGTTCTCATCTGGAAAAGGAAAGTTAGAGTAAAGCGTTTCAGCAATAATCACAGCAGAGCCCACATGCATATTTCTCCTCTGCGGTGGATAAAAGCACGGAAGCAATGGCAAGCTTTTCATCGCTGTGAACCACAGAAAAGAACTGCATCATCTGGAAGAAGACGTCTTTACCTACCTGTGATTGGAACTAGGTGCCAGTGCAGCAGGAAAAGAACAGAGTGGAAAGGTTA
The DNA here is from genome assembly GCA_016586285.1 of Arothron firmamentum. Lineage (NCBI taxonomy): Eukaryota > Metazoa > Chordata > Actinopteri > Tetraodontiformes > Tetraodontidae > Arothron > Arothron firmamentum. Next base: position 36,309 of record BJFM01000527.1, on the reverse strand, counting down.
CGTGAGTCTGCAGAATAACCTTTGAGATTCATGAAGTAACAAAAGTTAAAGATGTCTGAATGATGCAGACAGGTGGAAAGTGATGGAATGTGACTGGAAAAACAAGAACACACTCACACTAACACCAACTTAAAGTGAAAGTCAAGATGAAATGTCATTCCTTAAAATGACCTGTACTTCTTTTAAAAATACATTCATCTCTATTCTAAGCAAACCCCAGCACTCAGACCTGTCCAGTTGGAGTTTTCTGTGTTCTAGTGTGCATAGAGTTGGTGTAGCTTAAGTGACTGATTTAATCATTAACACCTTTTACTAACTGACACTGTTTATTCCATCCAAATGATGGTTGTCTCTGCTCCGAGGACACGTTTGCTCATTACTGTTTGTTAAATCCTCCTCAGGCCAATAAACTTGACCCCACAATGACGATTAATTTGCTTCTTCTTGTACTGTCTGATGTTATTTGGCCAAGACAGACTGTAGCTTCAGCTTTCATTCCAAATTAGGAGCCATGTAACTGGTAATTAACACAGTTTGGTGGTGCTGTGGATTGTGGAGCCCTTCAGGGTCTGTTAGAAGGCAGCGTCTTGCTGCAGAGTCAATGCTGAACTAAGCTGGAGATAAACACCCTGCAAGACTGCAGATAGAGCCAAACTTGGCAAATCTACAACCTTTCATGATCTGGGGCATTAGCTGCAAGGATGGGTAATAACACAGATGGTAGATAATCGAGAGGACCCTGAACAAAGCACTCACAAGCCTGTAGGCAAGAAGTTGTTGACAGTGACTTTATATCACAGATTTTATCTGCTGCAGCAAAAGTAAAAAAATATCTGACTCCTTTCATGCGTCAGTTTGAGCTAGTGGAAGGCAGTGAAATAAACAATGGTGACTCTAAGGGACATTTATGGTCATTCAGTGCCAGAATTAACAGTGAAGACACAGAAACACAGAAGAAATGCTTGGCTTTTAGGACGAAGTGAATTTTATGTAGAAAGTGGCACAAGGCAAAGATGATTTTCATCTTTTGATTAAAAACAAAATCCCAATATCAATTTTGTATTTTAATTTCGCTTTTCTCTAATTCAGGTGTTGTTAGAGTCTGTATCCCCGATAATACACTGGATGCACTTCATTGGATGGCAGAGCAGATACATTTCCACTCAAATAAATAAATATGTGTACACCGGCTGTGGCTCTGTTGCTGTCTGACTATGCCACAGCTCCAGCATTCCGGAGCCCTCCGCAAAAAGATGCAAGACTTTTATTTTTGATGGCGAAGCACAACACAGCAATGTAGCACGGTGCAAAATGTGCATGACAGGAAGTCGGGTGTGAAGAAAAAATAAAACATCCAAGAAATTTTTAAAATAAAAACCCTTTTGATGGATCAATATTAACTGTGTAGAAGGGATCTGCAATTTCAAAATATATTTGTATTAAAAAAAAAAAAAACCTAACCCACAATGAATGAATCATCAATGAATAGTAATAGTAATAATAATAATAGTAATCTATCATTTTGCCATTTGAGTGGAATTACAGATAGTAGAGGCACGCAAATCCTTCTCCTCCTCCGGATAATAATGTCTTCTTTTGTGGCTCATTTATTACACAACATAGTGATGATATCGCGTGATCATACGTGAATTCCTTCACGACTGCCACACCTTCTGCTGCGCAATCACGATGCAGCCAAATGGCGGAGGATGGAGTGGTCATGCCACTCCACAATTCTGTAACCTGTGTATTATCAGGGTATGACTCAAAGGTACACGTCTAAAAATGTCACAAATTAGGAAAATTTGAATATGGTACCAAAAATCTAGTCGAGCCAAGCGATAGAATTGAACTTGGCAGAGGCTGAAATAAAAACAGCTGTAAAAATATTTTCTTTCCACATTTCAGACATCTCAACTCTGATCTAATTCTATGCAAAGATGCACTAAAACATACAGGGAGGCCTGCAGACATGGGGTTTGGGATGAGGATGGGGTAAAAAAAAAAGAAAAAAAAAAGGGAAACGGATGCTACTGTGAAAACAATGCTCCCAGTCTCACCTAGCACAGCCGTGGGGACCAGAGGATCGTTGGGCGCTGCAGGAGGAAAGATGTTGAGCAATCTGTCTGACTCTCAGCAGCATACAAGTTTTTAAACCTGACCTGAATATCACCTATCTGTGCTCAACTGCTAAAGCCTAGAAATGGAGCAATACATACTTTCAAACTACAAGCAACCAGATTAAGTCTAAGTTCCAGGATCAGAATTCAAACTACCGTACATTTGCAACAACTCAAACAAGTCTGTTCGATGTGATTGTACAGTTTAGAATTAGTATAGCATTATTTAGCACAGCTACTGTAGAAGTGGAAATAGAAAGAACAACTTCTAAAAATACTAATTATAGCTTCTTTTGCGAACCTACATCTGTTGTTGTAGTTGTGGGTCTCCACAAATGTCACGGCCATGGAGTCGTCTCTGTGCAGCGTACTCTGGTCAGCGTAGCTGTGGTCCATTGAGTTCCCCATATCAGTCATTTCCTGCCCAGTGGTTCTGTTGACATCTTTGCGCTTTTTGGCCAGTTTCCTGTTGACACAGACAAAGGCTCGATGAGCAGGCACATCTTCACAAAAATCAGCCAGCCAGCAGACCACAGTCTTGTCATTCTAAAGGTGATTCCGATGGAAGTCTGTCATTTGGTCTTAGAAATTAAAGCATGACTGTGGGCCACAGGTTGCTGATTCAAGATGCACACAATAAAAACCAACTGAGAATGAAGGAAAGAGAGCGAACAGGCAAGGGAAGTAGAGGAGAGGCTTGCTCGTAACAGACATGGGAAAATGGTTCTTCTACAGGCAGTAAAGTCAGGTGAAAAATTGTTTTATGCCTTTTTTCATTAGACAGCTATTGAAAAGTCCCAACAACTGTAAAGCAAACAGTTATTATTCTAAGAAACTCAGTTAAACAGCCAGGGCAACAGTTCGAGGAGCAGGACCTAAAGCATGACACCTGACACCAGGTAAAGGTAACAGCAGATTAGAATTCAAACATCAAAGCATCCCTCGCTGGTAAAATCTATGAAAGTGCAACCCAAAGAGTGCCAGGAAAAATCACAGAGGGCTATATATTTCAAGCATGACAGACCATGCGGGAACGTTTTGTATCCAGAGACATACGGATACAGCGCATAGCTCTGATTTCCCCCCAGTAGACAGACAGCATGCTTTATCTCTTGACATTAAATACACTACCTCCACCTCTAAGAGCACACAATTACACACTCACAATACACACACACCCACACACTTGAGGTGTTTGTGTTTCTATTTATGGTGGTATTGTTGATTTCATGTGGTATTTAACAGCTAGGGAAGTGAAAAAAAAAAGCTGTGACCAGAACTGGAAAACATCTGTATTCATTTTCAGCCTAGTATTGTAGTAGTAAAAATGTTATTTTATTGAATTTATACTTCAGTATGGGTGGCACGGTGGTGCAGTGGTTAGCACTGTCGCCTCACAGCAACAAGGTTTGAGGGTCGAATCTCCGAAGCACTCCCGCTTCCTCCCACAGTCCAAAAACATGCTTGTTAGGTGAGTTGATCATTCTAAATTGGCCATAGGTGTGAGTGTGAGTGTGAGTGTGAGTTGTCTGTCCTCTGTCCTTGAGAGCCCACCTCTCGCCCTGTGACAGCTGGGATAGGCTCCAGCAGACCTCTGCGACCCAAGTGTGGATTAAGCAGGTAAAGAAAATGGATGGATACTTCAATATCTTGGCTGAACAGTGCCGGTCATAAAAAGTGTGTGAAATGCTATTTTAAACATGTTTTCTAAAGAAAAAAAATGTCTTGTACAACAGTAAAATATTGGCCAGAGCAAACTAACATGACCTGTGAGTCTTTAATGCCTGCTTTATTCTAATAGGGCAACTCATGAAACAAGAAACCAGCCTGGAGCTGACAACATGTGCACTTGTCACAGTGACACAGTGCAACAGTTTCGCTCTTTACTAAAAGTTGTTACAGCCTGTGTGAGACAGAAAGAGACAGAGTCACCACCAGAAACAAAAACCAGAGCAACATCATCCAGACTGGAACCAGTAAGGTGCACTGAACATGTGCAGCAGAGTGATGAGCGAATGGATGATCACATGACTACATGCACACCAAGAGCTAAGTTACAAGTGCAGCATTCTTTTTTCAAATAACACACTTTTGCATATGTCGCCCAACTTTGGCTTCGCGTGGTGGTTGATGGGAATCTCTGTGGCCATTTTGAGCTACTTTCAGAGCAACTTCGAAGCATGTACAGGTCACCAGGGCTGAGGTCAGTTCACTGGCAGTTCAGTCCCTCTAATCAATAGCTGGCAATACATTAAAATCAAAAAAATATATGATTACTTTTCAACAGGAAACCACAAACATTCCTTTGCGTGCCTGCAGAAATTTATGTAGGAAATAAATGAAAGTAAGGAATTAGCTGAGCTTTTCATGTGACTGACATGTAAGTGATTTGACCTCCACCCTGGGAAGGTGTCAATGAGGATGGCTTTGGCTGGTTGGTCAGAGCTGAAAAAAAAAAAAAAGTGTTCTCTCTTGAAAAAAGTATACTGCATCTTTAAAAATAACAACTAACCACTAAGAATTTTCCAATAAGGTAGCACCAGCTGGTGAGCTGATTGTTTGGTTACTTACAGGTAATAAGAGTATGAATAGTAGGTCCTCCTGGGGTTGTGAGCCAATCAGAAAGCAAAGAATGAGACACAAGGGTCATACAGTAAATGTGAAAATTAGGACAATACTGTCCTGTCGCAACCAGCAACAACAGAAACAGAAGAAAACACCTTTTGAGTTCTAGTAATTAAAGGTCATGCAAGGGGTTTCTATGAAAACTAAGGGCCCTTTCACTTAATATCAATGTCAAATATACTGTAAAATACAACTAAAAGCTAAGAAAACTATTCAAAAATTACAGCTAAATTAGTATCGTGTAATCTAATCTATTCAAATTTAACTAATCAGTAACTATTAAATACTGCATTTCGTATTTCTGGATGGTTCTGATTAGATTTTAGGCCTAATAACCTTCACAAATATAAAGTGAAAAATTAGATTAGTCAGAAGTAATGTAAAGCTATTTAATTATACAAAGCTGGCTTTTGATGAAGCCAGCACGATGTCACTGCAACGTCGTATTGTTCCACCATTTTAAAGATGCAGTATTGTCGTGGTAAAAGATTGATCTCCCCAGAAGCCTTCGTGAAAATAACTACATGTGGTTACACTCATGAGGGTGACATAAAACCACTTCTCACCTTTAAAGCATTTCTCAAGTGCACGACAGCTGCTACAAATTAGTGTAAACATCATAACTCAGCACAAACCGTAGCAAGACTCCAAACAGGAGTTTAGAACGCCATGTGGATTGATGCTAATTATTTCCCCAAGAAGCATAAAGTACAGGCACCCATATGAAAAATAGAGCTTAAAAATTAAAAAGCAAACAAACAAAACATCTATAGTTGTTAATAAGGATGATCCACAGTTACAGCTAGTGTGATCGAGGGAAGAAATACTTCCTTTGATACTCTTCGGTCCAATACAGGCTTAAAACATTTCTTTACAATCTCATCTCCACCTCAAACTTTAAAAGTCCACCAAAGTCATTTTCTATAGTTGCACAAAGGTACTATTAACAGAGCAGAGTTTGGTACCATGATGGCACATGTATGAAAAGGAAATGTATGGAAAAACATGGTGAACAAATAAGAACAATGTTGATATTTCAATCCTCCTTGCAGTTTTTATGTTTCTTTGTTCAGAAAGCAATAATGTTCCTGTGTGGTCCAAGGACATAGGACTATAGGTTAGACATGTCCCAGACTTAATAACAGTCAGGTCTGTTTCCATTCGAACAACGACGGCAGTGCGCTTGTAGCTAAAAGCCGTCTGAGGATTGCAGTAGTCTGAATTTGGCTCTGTTCCAAATATCGCCTGCATACCTTTGCTTGTTGCGTTATCATAAACCCAGTCTTTTAAAGTCACTCCACTTGAATAACAGTGTCTTTAGGAAATCGGTGGAAGCTGAATTTGCTGTTCTAGGGATTTAAGCCGGTACAAAATTGCACACAGTGATCATCAATAAAGCCACCTGACGCTTTCTTGAATGCAAATGTATCTCTGAGATTATATTTGCCCTTTTCCTTACAGTTGCACTGCAAATGCATACTGCTTACTGCTATTTTAATTGGAATGGAAAGGAAACTGGAAACTATCTTACCGATCACTGGCGATATCCTAAACATATAACAAAGCTGGTGCACAGAGTCAATTCAAGTGACGCTTAAGTCATCCTTCCTACCAGAACATTGGTAATGGCACAAGTTTGGATAGAAAGTACAGCAGACAGGACAGTGAGAGCTCAATTCTCAGGTTGTAGATGTGATTAAAGACCACTTGGTGGAGCCCTAGATCAAACATCCCACCGAGCAACAATTCTGACAAAATACTCCAGTAAAGCTCAGTATAACCATAAAGACAACAACCATGTTACAAGACACTTCCCTCTGTTAGTCTTAGCTTGGCCATGAGTGGTTGTTCAGTCAACAAATGGCCGAAACAGACCCCAAACCAGATCTCTCTCACTGAATCATTGACATAAATGTGAGACAGGCTTGATTTTGGAAATTACTTTCCCCCCACGTGGACGTCAACTGTTGCTACTTATTACAGCAGAACAAATGTCAGGAAATGTTTACTCTGGCTCTAAAGGGAGATCAACATTTATGGTGGATGGATGAAAGATGGTGGTGTTGCAAGAAATACTGGACCAACACTAAACAACCGAACTGCTTAAGGAGCATGTTTGTGTCTTCTTGCTGTTGTAGAGTTTAGCAGAATGCAGTTAGACTGCTTCAGAATTATTTCAGGAGAGTGTGGGGCTGTGCCTCACCTTTTCTTGACCAGAAAGATGGTTAGCGCCACCAGCAGCAAAGGGACAATGACACCGACGCAGATCCCAGTGATTTTCAAGGTCTGATTTGTCCGTTTACCTGGATCAGGCATGATGTTTAGCTCCTCTGAGGCACCTAATAACATTGACAAAACACAACATCAATACTGCTTTGCAGCACAATCAATGCAAATTGCAATGTCAGTGTAAGTTGCTGATTTTTTTTAACAAGAAATCTTATTTAAGATCTTCACTATAGTGGAGTTGCTTAACAGAACATGTAAACACAAGAATGAACATTTAATTAGTTTTAGATTTATCCCATTCAATTGACTACTGCTCACACTGTGCCTTTAAGAGTGCTCACTGAGGAGCCTGAAGCTTCGAGAGTGGGAGATACTTCTAATTTATTACTGTGAACATGCAGTTAGAAACATGCTGACTCATTTCTGTAAAAGCAAAAACACATCAGGTGATAAATGTACAATATATTTTATTTAGAAGCTTCATTATTTAGTGTAAATCGCCCCAACAACTATCCTTTTAAGTAGAGAGATTTAAAACCCAACACAGCCAAGAAATTTGTTTTTTGATCATTATGTGACATGAATGTGTATAAACCAGGACAACCAGTTTACTGAGCTCTCTTGTGGACTTGTTATCTCTGATGGCTGCGTATATACTTTTTAAATTATACAGATAAAGGAATCTTGACAAAACTTTTGCAGCATTTATGCAACCTTAAGGCTGGCAGTATGGCTGATACAAAACTGTCGGTAAATGTTTAACCTCTCCCAGGACTTCACCACCAAACACATCAGATCAGGAACATGGTGAATGTGACAGGGAAACTCCTGATTTTCCCATATTAATAATACTGTAGCATGGACGCTGGAAGCCAAGAGAGGTTGTTGAACTGTTAGAGTTGGCAGTTCAATGTCATTATGCCTCTGAAAATTCGAGCCTTTTGGCTGAATTAAAAGACAAACTTGCCAAATATAAGATATATATATATATATATTTTTTTTTTTCCTTTTTTTTTTTTTT
>BJFM01000527.1:22500-24357 GCA_016586285.1 Arothron firmamentum | reverse complement strand
TATATATATAAAGGTTAATAAAAGTAGGACACTGTCAGAAGAAGGAAGCTACTCCAAACATAAACAATTATGAAGAACCAAATGCTGTTTTAAAAAGGTGTGTTTTGAGCCTAAAGCTGCAATATCGGGAGCATTTCTAACATCTGGTGGCAGGTTGTTCCATAGCTATGGGCCTGAAATGGCAAATGCTCTGTCACCTTGTAATGTCAATAAAACTCAAAATGCGGCCTTTCTAAAGTTAAGCTTGTGTCCATTAATAATCGTATATATTGTAAAAGTGTAAGATAATGTTAAAGGGATATGTAGCAACAACAGGTTTACACTTTGACTTTTACCTTTGGGATCCATGTCCAAGCAGCCGGTTTTACTGTCATTGTTTGCAGTCACGTACTGGTAGCAAATGGTGACGTTAAATGTGTGACAGCGTGTGATGTTGTAACCCAGTGACTCCCAGTCCACCGCAATCAGCCGGGATCTGGTCTCAGCGATCTTTAGCCTCTTTGGAGTCCGCATTGGTTCTGTAAAGAAAGGGCAAGGTAAATAGTATGAAGCAGGGGGTTGAGGAGAAGAGTTCTAGTGACAGCCATAAGAGTAGGGGGTGTTAATCTGAAAGATAAAGCTTTGCTGTGGTTACCACTCATACCACAATTAAAATAACATTGACCTGCACCGTAAGCATCTACGTCAGGTTATTTGAATGGCTGTTTTTTAGTTATACTACATTTTTCTGCAATGTAATTATACCTTAGGGATACAAATTGTACTTATATGTTCTTTAGCAGTGCTGAATGAAGACATTAAGGCCAAACACCAACTTCATGATTGACTGATTAATTATTTTATTATTATTTTATTAAATTAATTATTTTAGATCTTTCAGACCAGTTATGGGCCTCTCCATCTCCCTATATTGCTTTGGAACTACTGCAAAGTACATTTAAGGGGTTGCCTACTCTTTCTCCTGAAATCTTTAATCAATATAAATCAACTTGTGATGTCTCTCCCTCTTCAGTTCCAGTGCTGATGTTTCAGGTTGACCGCTTTCAGACTTCTTTAAATAACACTTTACCTTCAAAAGAGAAGCAAGTCTCTCCTCACCCCACCTGGGGTCCGTTTCAGAAAGTGGGATTTCCAAACTCGGAGTTCCAAGCTAAACTCAGGCTTGCCAAACTCTGAATTTTCCGCGTCTGACAAACTCAGAGTTTTGGGTTTCAGAACACGCGCTAAGAGTTGGTTTAATCAACTCTGACTCAGAGTTACACTCGTGCACGGAGATCTAAAAAGCCTTATCAATGGAACGCAGATAACGTGATTCACCATGGCAACATGTGAAAAAAAACCTTGATCGTCACACTTCTCCCCGTTGGAGAAGGAAGATTTCATGACCGCGTACACCTAACGTGCGCATATTTTCACGGAAAAAAGTTATACTGTGGCAGAGGCAAAAGAGAGAGATCGTGTGGCTGAAAATTACTGACCGAGTCCATGTGTGATCATTAATTGGAAAGATATATAAAGAAAAAAAAGAAAGAAATGATTGGCCTTGGTTGTTCAACTCGTTCAACATTTCTATTCTACACGTGTGTTTGAGCCACAGGTGCAACCCAACAGGCACCAAACGGACTCGGCAGGAAGTTAAGATGAAATATGAAAATATAGTTCCAACATGTCAGACATGATTTAACTACAAGCTATTGTGGTGTTGTTTAGCCTGTCCTCATTGAACAGCGTTCAGTCACTTCATTTAACCTGAGATGATGAGATTTAATTAATTAGAGAAATCCCTTAACAAAGAAAAAGCAAAATCTTTAGCCACCCATATTGTCTATCTGAAAGCCTATCAGATCAATAAAGTAT
>BJFM01000527.1:0-20000 GCA_016586285.1 Arothron firmamentum | reverse complement strand
GCTTGTATTTTCATTACTGTGTGGAGCTAAATATCCAGCAAACTACAGGTGGTGGGATCAGGCAAACCTAACCAAACAGAAAAAGCAAAGGAGTCATTACCATTTAAATAACCTTTCTACACACAGATACTGTGCATCTGCGTGTTGTCCCAACAAAGTCAACATGAGTCCATCTGTGCACGTGTCTTGATGTGCAGTAGGTACTATTAAAAATGTAAGAAAGAAGCTCACTATATCTTTGAAATGTCATATCTAAACTTGTTCTTGTGGAAATGAGAGGAAGACTAATTATTTCCTTCTGTCAAATATCAGACACTTCAATTTGAAGCTGAAAACTTTGACTTCATCACTGTCAACACACACACACACACACACACGGTTATGTGTTTTCAGTTCTCTTTCTTTTTTTTCTGTTTTTCATCATCTCTCTGTTGTTCTCTTTATTTTTTTCTCACTCAAGCTCCCTCTGTTTCTTCCTCTCTCACACTGGGCCACGTTCATCTCCTCCCTCAGGCTAGCGCTGTTTATATTTCAGTCATTTATTTCTACAAATGTCAGATGGCGTTTCTGCCCTCCATCCAGAGAAGAAGAATTGAAAAACTGGGGGAATGGCAACAAAAATCAGGGCTGGTAAAGAAAGGAGAAATAAGATAGAAAACAATATGAGCTATATGAATGCATTCACTCTCTTCTCTCCTTCTTTATTCTTATAGTTGGATATTTCAGGTGAACTTTAGAAATTCACATATTTTAACTCAACATGAGGCTGGAGGAAAATGTTAAATATAGATCTAATAAAGAGAATCCGTGTGTGCGTAATCCCATCTACATAACCTGACTGATTCATGTGCAGATCGTGGCTCAGTTGGTTTGACTTTCCGTGTCACCAACAGCCTGGCATCCCCTGTGTGAGCCAGTCAGTGCCTTACCTGCACATTTGGTGCGGGTGATAAGCGGTGGTCCAGGTTTGCCCGTCCCTCCCTCTCCTGGTCTTGTCAGCAGCACTCTGATCTCATACTCTGTGTCTGGGTCCAGATGCCATAACTTATAGGTGACGGAATTGACAGCATGAGTCTCCGTCCAGGAGCCGGATGTCATACGGTACACAACCTGCAAGAAAATATATCTGTTTCCATACACAGCAGACTAATGGTGCCAAGTCAGGGTTTTTATTTTTCTACTGTCTCTTTTTTTTTTTTTTGCTGTACACAAAGAATGTTGAGAGGAAAAACAAAACAAAACAAGAGAATAGCACTTTTTCCACTTGTGATCCATATGTAATCTAATGCATTATTCTGGAACAGTTGTCTCATTTTCTTTTTTGCTTTTATAATGCATTTTACATGACTGTTGCTGCTAGAAATACACAGAGCCTGGCACCTGAACGTACCTCTTTGAGTATAATGGGTCCATCTCCAAAAATGGAGTTAGCGTTCAGTTGAATCTCCAGATAGGTTGAGCCGAAGCTAAGCAGCTGGGGCGGTGCAATAGGGTGTGGGGGCTCTGGGTAGAGACCAGAAAAGAGCATTATAAGTTTAACAGGATAAATAAAGAGACCATTTGGATGATCATTGATCGTTGGAATCGACTCTTTCAGCTGCAGATCAGTTCTGGCTTCCTATTCTTATTTGATTCCTAATATTTATTGTTATTTATAGCATGTTTTGCTACATCATGCTTCTTTTATCTCAAGCTTGTGGCCACATTGATGCGCATGTTGGGGCTTCTTTTGTAGTGTTGTTGGCAATATAAAAAAAATTAAATCTTAATGCAAATGTACATTTAAAGCTTCTCTAAAGCAAAAGCCTTCCTCAAAACAGGGTCCTGGATGGCATTTATTAAAAAGCTGCTTTACATCAATTCAACCACAGCGACTGATACGCTGAGCCCTCCTTTGATCTGAAATATATTCATTTGAAAAAGTTCATGCCATATATGCAATGATCATATCCATCGCTGAATGTGTAAGACAATGAATTTATTAGACAGCTCCCTCTTTTTGCAAACCTATTAGAGGGACCTAGAGACATAAAAACAAATAAAATACAGCAAATAATATACAGTAAAACCCAAAGTAAATGAAGCTGAGCAGTCTAATGCTAAACAACAGCACAATACAGAAATCCATCCATCTGCTCCCATGCAGCGGAGTGAGTGAGTGAGCAGTGTAATTATGTGTGTGTGTGTGTGTGTGTGCTGGGTTGTATGCAAATGTGATGGATGCGCAATGGTTCAAGGACAGGCATTCAGATCAGAGCTAGCTGTCTCAGATCTTAGACTGACAACTTAAAAGCACACACACAATCCTAAAACAACAACAAGATTTATATAGTTGGCAGATATACTAACTGGAATAATCACATTCTGACTACCCCCTCACACACACACACACACACACACACACACACACACACACAATAAGATTTTATTCTATTTCAGACTGACCAATTTTATAGTTTTTTATATAACTCAGCTTTATTTTAATATTGAAATATTGAAATTGGACATGCATGTATGTGTTGTGGCCACTACAAATGAAAGATTGTAGTTATTTAAGATAATGAAAGCTGTTTACTCTTAACTCTATCAAAGAGGTGAGTAACTTGATATTTGAAATGTATAAAAATTAAAATGAATTTTGTGTGTTTGTGTACTTGCATTTATAATAGTTTTTGTTATATGAAAATCTACTGAATATCTAAAAGCTGAATAATAAACCTAAAAACAAAACAGCAACAAATGTAAGTGGGTCACTACTTGACTCCAGAGAAAATGAGAGCAACAATGGCTTTTTTTTTTCTTTCTTACACCATCAGTTGTCATTTTGATAGTTGACCTGAAAAATAGAACAGATCATCAATGGTGATGGGCTGCCATGGAGTTGTTGTCAACATCTCCTTCATTGTTAATCACAGGCGAACCCTCTCATCTGTTCTTATTTTTTGGGTCAAATGTAAATGATAGTAACAACACAAATTAACACTTTCCAAAGATTTGTGTGGTTTATGAGCTACACGGCTGTGTGATTTAGTTGTTTATATATTTTTGAGGTTTTTGATTTGGGCCTATGTGGAATACTGAGTAAATAAATACTGTACCAGACAGAGATGACCAACATAAAAGGATGTTGTTTTGGTGCTCACGAGGCATGTTCCTCTTTGTTGTCCACCGTCAGCAGCCTTGTCAATAAAGTTTAGTTTTTATGTCCTGCTGACATCGCTACAGAGCACACTGGAGGACATCTGACCTCTACAAGGCCAGAGGAGCGTGTTCATGTACACACTACGAAATGCACATTTAATCTCCTTTGGTCTTTCAAAAGTCTGTTTAAGGGATTATAGTTAGAGATAGAGCTAGGTTAGGTAGAGTTAGGGTTAGGGGTTTAGTTGTGGTGGTTAGTGTAAGGGTAAGGAGCTCTGTGTGTGTGTGTGTGTGTGTGTGTGTGTGTGTGTGTGTATGTGTGTGTGTGTGTGTGTGTGTGTGTGTGTTTTGTCATTTCATATCAGTAGGAAGTGGACAACTGCAGTTGAAGACAGTTGTATAAATTCAAGTCAGTTGTGCGTTCTTCTGAGGCTGACAGGGATGTTTGTGTGCATGTCTGACAATAATGTTGCAGGAGCTTTTTAGGCCATGGATTCTGTGTAATGCAAGCTGGCATGCTGTGTGTATTTGTATACATTTTTCTGTGTATGAGCGAGCGCCTGTGTGTTTGTGAGAGAGAGAGAGAGAGAGAGAGAGAGAGAGAGAGAGAGAGAGAGAGAGAGAGAGAGAGAGAGAGAGAGAGAGAGAGAGAGAGAGAGAGAGAGAGCATGATAAGAGCTGGCATAATAATGCATGATGTCACTGTAGGAACCAGTGGGCAAGGCTTTGTTATAGCTTAATGATGATCAAACAAAGAGCAACACACACAAGGACACACGCACACACACCCATTCTCTGTCATTATGGTTACATTGAGTTGACCCTGATAAATGGCAATCCATATCAGCTAAATACTAAACCTCTGCAATTTAGCAGCAGATGCACACAACTCACCTACCTGCACTACTTACGGAGATAGTGTCTGGGACAGCATTGTAACCCCATTCTATAAGTGGGCAGGATATATAACTCAATTTCTGAAAATGTCAGCATGAACCCTGACATCAGAAACTAGCCTATATCTTGTATCTCTTCATTTCATACACAGTCAGTAGCTGCACAATGAAATGTTACATTTGGGGCTGTGAACAAATTGAAATAATTGGGTTTGAATAACAGGATCATTTTTAGTCTGGGGTGAAAAGTCTTTATTTCATTTAATCCATTTGCAAATTGTGATATAAATGTGGAAAATGTAGGACAAGAGAACTCAGATCAGCAGAGAACAGTGCACAGTTTTGTTCAAGACAGGAGGAGATGATAAGCACCCACCTCTATCTCCTATATGTGAATATCGGTACAGTCCACCTACGCACATCTGCATGAAGGCAATGGACACTCATGGAGTAGGCAACTATCTAGGTTTGGAAACTAAAACCAGAACTGCTTTCTTGCTGGAAAGAAATATTTTATTCAATGGAAAATACTTTTTTCTGTCATGGTTCGCTCCTCTGCTCTGCTTTTGTTTGTTCCTTTTCTTATGGGCGCCCCAGTGGCTCCCTGGCAAAGGCAGGCAGGACCAGAGCTGATTGCTGCCACGGAGCAATCAGCTCTGGTCTGTTCTGTCACTCTCCTCAGCTGTGGCTCATTCCCTCATCACCGCACCAGCACTTAAGCTCTCTCCTGGCTGCTGGCCTTTGCCAGGTCTTCAGTGTTTCTCAGCAGTCGATGATCTTCACTCCCAGCCTTCCTCCCATCCTTCCTCCCAGCATGCCTTCTCCCCACTGACTCTTTTCCCCTCTGGACTTTGCCATGGACAACCTTAGTTCTCTTTCTCTGGCCTTTCGCCACAGACACCTTTTGTTTCAAGTTTGACTGTTCTTGTAATAAACTAAAAACCTTGAAAGTTCTGCGAGTGGGCCTAGTTTGCTCTGTGGCAATACATAGCATTTTCAACAATTGCCTATCCTTGACAGACACCAACTCTCCTCCATCTTTTCATCTAAAATAAATCTAAAATAAGCATTTTTGTTTGTTTGTTTGTTTAGGAAAGCACCAAAAAGTTTAAAATGATTAATGCCCCTTAATTCTGGCATGTTCACGATTGTCACTGTTCTGCAGGAAAGTCAAATTTCCTGCACAGACACTTCCAGGAAGTAAAATAATCATATTCCCTGTTCCTTTTATTTCTCCGCAGCGCTCATCTGTCATCTGATATTTCTAATGAATAAACATGAGGCTCCCTCCTCCTGCATTCATACATGCAGTCCTCATTCCTTTATGGTGGTATCCTTCTAAAAGTTAGACTTTGGATCAATATTCATCATCACTATTATCCCTGGGAGAAGCAGAAGGCATCTTTTTACAGACTGTGAAAACAGCAGATTATGAGGAACAGCAACTTGAACCTGGATCTATTTTCCTATATGTAGATGGTTCTAGTCATGTTCAGAAACATGCAGATTCTTTGTCGTTTTCTGTCCATATTAAAAAATATATTCCTGATAAATAAACATAAGTTACGTATGCAGTCAGTTTAAATCAGTGAGCTCCTGCTCTTCTTCCTTCATTTGGGGACGGCGACTGACAGTGTCTCCCTAACAGGTTGGACCCAAAGCTGGGGGAACACACTGCCTCCTGCTTAAGGCTTTTATTTCTTTCTCCTTCGTCATCTTTCTGCAGAATAACAAACACGAATCCACTCAGCCGTTTACATATTCAAACATGTGTCTAATTCTGATATTCCTGAAATATCGAAGAGACGTTCCTTCACTGCCTTCTGTTTTCTTTTTCTGCATCCCCCCACCCCTTTTCCTGTCAATCTTCTATCAATTCCCGCGTCTCTTTTGCCTTTACCCCCTTCCTGCCCCCTCGTCTCTCAGTGAGATGAATGGAATATGGAAGCTATTGGATGCAAATGACTAAAGCTTCCAGTCTCAGACACATTGGTGACACCTTATTAACCGCATGTCAGCAGCACGACGGCTCAAATACACACAGTTTGCAAGGCAGCGTATGCATGCGCACACACACGCACGCACGCACGCGCACACATACACACACACACACACACACACACACACACACACACACACACACACACACACACACACACACACACACACACACACACACACGCACGCACCCATTTTCACATTAATCTGCACTGTGTTACTTTATCAGACTTTGTAAATATGAATTAGATTGGAAACACTTTTAACATTTTTCAAAGTTAAACACAATCAATAGTTGTTCAGAGCTAACATGATATTAACTTGGCCAATGCCAAAGTATTCAAATCAAATTAATTTGACATGTATCTACAGCTTTTCTTTTTTTTTTCTTAATTACATTGTTAATATTAATAAATATAATATAATATACGACTCACCTCTGACAAAGAGATATGCAAAGTTAGAGACCCCAGAGCCGAGCTCTGACTGGGTGACACAGCGATAAAGGTCCTGGTCCTGGCTCGTGACTTCTTTGAGATTGAAAGAAGCTGCGAACCGTCTGTGGCTGATGGTTTTGATCTGAGCCACAGGAATATCGTTCCCATTACTTCTCTGGAAAACCATCATGCAGACAGACAGCAAGACAGACAGACACAGAGTTTAATGACTTGCTCAAGGTCACAATTGGGCCATTCACACATGCTTTAACACATTCCCTCTGCCTCACTGGAAGCAGGTTTGAAGGTCAATGATGCCAACAAAATCAGCAGTTATTAAATTCTTCATCATGTTGGCTGGTTAAACATGGGCTGTGTGTGTGTGTGTGTGTGTGTGTGTGTGTGTGTGTGTGTGTGTGTGTGAACAATATTCGCAACTTTTACAGTACAATCATTTGATTGAAGCACGACTGATGAGCGTAACACAGAACTACTCTTTTTAAATCTTGTGCACCTGCAGCCACAGGTTGTTGTTCGACGTGTCTCGTCCAGTGGCGATGCACTGAAATGTGGCGTTCTGTCCGGCATTCACCTCCACATCCCCAAGACGCAGGAAATGAGGGGATTTATCTGCAACAAAGGAACAAATGGAGGAAATTAGTAAGTTAACTGACTGACTGTGGAGTGCATGTTAATGCAGAAGCGACGGAGCCAGAGAAAGTGAGTTTACATTGATGTTATCAAAAACACACATATAACTGTGAGGAACATGTTCATTATCAATTACCGGTAGATTTTAGTTAGATTTTAGTGAATTATAGTTACAGAGCTGCAGTACCAGAGGGAGATACAGTCAACGCCGTATAAATCATTTAGATTCTACTACCATCAAGTTAGGAAATGAGCCTTTCAGGCATTGAAGATTCAGCTTAACCATGCCATTTTTATTCTGAGGAGGTAACTGCAATCACAGATAGCAGCTACTCTGCTAAATTTAAAATTATTACCCACCATGCACACAGTCACTCAATTGCACTGTACATTCATGCAAATACACACAAACCTGAGTGTGTCCAGAAGTGCAGCTACTTGAATGAATGCTGCCACTACTAATTTCTATTCAATACTTCCTCCTGTCAGAATTACTGCCCATTGGTCCCATTTATAAGACTGTGGTGCTTAATATTCATATTTGCTGAAATTGCAGGTTCAGTTCAGTGACTGAATGAATACTTAAGGCTCATACTTGACAGAATCTAGCAAAAACAAGTGTTTCCCAGCAGACTAATATAAATAGCGATTTTAAACTTGTGGACAACTTTATATTTACCTGTGGCTCTGCAATTGCACATTATGATAATTTTTTTTTTTTTTTTTTTGCATTACGAGCTTAGTTCTGGGCTGGAGAGGTGGGGAGAGAAGGCAGGGGACGTAGTAGGAATTTCAAAAAGGTTTGCACTCATCTCTTTCCTTCAGTTAGAGACAAGACAGCTACTATTCACTGTGTGCGTATGAGAGCCAGAGCGGCAAGAGAGAGTGCTGAGTGGTCAAAATCCCTCTCTCCACGATTGCCCCTATAATACCGTCTCATTTCCTACTTCACTTTCCCCTGTCCTCTCTTCTTTCCCTCCCCCACTCTATCCATTTTTATTTCTCCCATTTTTCTTTTGGACTCGTCTTCCTCCTCTCAATACAGCCCTCTTTTCCTATGTCACCTTTCCACTTATCTGCCCATTCAGCTGCAAAGGAAACCAGCCCAGGTGCAGTCTAAATAGTGGCCAAAGCTATCTGCATCTACTCAGCTAGCTAAGACTAACTGCTGTGATGCTAATGACTTACCGCATGGATAGTTAAGCACCTGAATATTGTCAACAGCGATGAAGCCCACTTTGCTCTTTGAAACCGATGCTTCAAAGAAGACCTGAGAAGGAGAAAAGAATTATATTACTGGTTAAATTGGTTATCATGAACACCTAAACATACTGTAAGTTACACAGAAGACATTATCTACACAGTTTTATCGCAGTTGTATTAAATGAAACAACAAAGCCAAATACAAAAAGCAGAGCAAATACAAAAAAAAATGTTCCTCTTTTATGCGGCGAACCTCCTATAGCATCATATCATTAGCCTACTTTAATATTTTGAATTTATATTAGGTTCTTAATGCATTCTTGTTACAATTCAGACCATTGCTATGTAATTTTGCTGACACTGTGATGGATCCAATAGAAGCTGCCAGCAGATAGACAGAGAGTCGGTGAGTGACATGTATTAAACAGGATAAATGCAAAGCTGCCATTCTGACTGATACTGGATTTATTCATTCTGGCCAACGAGCCAGGAAGGATAAATGGGATACTTCTAGTTGGATCCCAGTAATCTGCTTTGGTACACACAAACTGCCTGCCACAGTGATGATAATAAATAATAATTTAAAAAAAAGCAGAAAGGTAGTGAAGAAAGAGAAGGTTATTTTGTTTTCTCTCTGTATGCTGTTTCAGTAAGTCATAGCTTCAATAAAACTCGCTTCTTCTTGGAATTAATTGGCTGTTAAAGTGTCTGCATGTAAAAAGGCTGACAGTAGAGTGAAAAACTAACACATTTGAAATAAAGCACAGCAATGTTATCTTGGCATAAACACAATACTATCTTCAGAGCTAATTTGCTAAAGGTAAGCAAGCTAATAAAAAGAAAGAATAAAGGATGTGTAACATCCAAATGAGATGTACGGTATATGTTTATTTATATTATATAAATATAAAGTAGGATGCTTAGAGTATTAATTAACCGAAAACACCTGAAGACGAATCTACTTCAAATTCTCTTTGAGGAGCTGAACAAATATGATTTAGCACACAAAAACACAGAAGATATAATAAACTGCATCAAATTAAGCACAACCAGTAGATGCTTATCTGAATATTTCTCTCTCTCTCTCTCTCTGCTGCCATCTCTGTTTTCAAACAGTGTTTGCTCAGAGAGAAGCTCTGTAACGAAGGAGCGGAGCTGAGCTGTGTGGAGCATGTTGGGTATCCAAAAGGAGAGAGTTGGGGTAGTCAAGTCATTCATCACTGTGAATGAACTTTGACCTGTTTACCCACAACTTATCATCCCCTTTTTGTCAACCTCCCCACAACTCCAAATATATCTTGTCTCTGTCTGCTATCATCTCTCACTCTAAGCCCACTGTGGAGCACTGTCATCTCTGTCTGTATGAGGAACTATAACTATAATGTGTTTATTGATTGTTGTTCATTGGTTGTTCTGGTCACAACAGAGCTCTGGCTTTGAAGACCAGCTTGTAACTGTGTTAATGCTGCAGGCCTTAATGGGAGTCCCAGTTGATTTGAACACTATCACCTGTCTGAAAGGTTAATCCAGCATTTCAGAAAGACACGCTGAGGCTGTGAATCATCATGTGAAGAGGTGGCCTGCTACTTGCTTCTTCTTGTATTTATAGGACCCTAACCCCTGTTGATTTCCCAGTGAAAGCATGGAATCATTTCTACGTGTTGTTTTTTTTTCAGCTGTTGTCTAAATCATAGCTGCTGCCAGTTAGTAGACTGACTGACAAACTAACAAATAACATACGGTACACTAAAGACACCACAACCCACAATTAACATTCTGATATATGTACTATATATCTTTTAAACTAGACTAAAAATGTAATTTTGTTGCAGCAGTCTCTTTCCCAGCTGTCCTTAAACTCCGGCCATCCCAGTCAACACTGAACTTCTAATGGTCTTTGTTTGTGTGTGTGTGTGTGTGTGTGTGTGTGTGTGTGTGTGTGTGTGTGTGTGCGCGCGCGTGTGTGCGCGCGTGTGCGCACGAAGTGAGGGCATTTTGGCTGGTCCTCACAACTTCAAAGAACTGTTTAAGGGTTAAGACTTGGTTGTAAGCCTGGGGTTAGAATTGGGTTTAGGTAAAGGTTAGGGGCAAGGGTTAGTTGGGATGGATAGGGTTAGGGTAATAATACATTATGCCTATGAATGTCCTTAGAAGTACAAGTGTGTATATGTGATAGAGAGAGAGAGAGAGAGAGAGACAGACAGACAGACAGACAGAGAGAGAGAGAGAGAGAGAGAGAGAGAGAGAGAGAGAGAGAGAGAGAGAGAGAGAGAGAGAGAGAGAGAGAG
Source organism: Arothron firmamentum (assembly GCA_016586285.1). NCBI lineage: Eukaryota > Metazoa > Chordata > Actinopteri > Tetraodontiformes > Tetraodontidae > Arothron > Arothron firmamentum. The sequence goes on along the minus strand of BJFM01000527.1, from coordinate 9,386 downwards.
AGAGAGAGAGAGCCTTTATGAGTCTGCATGTACCTCGTGTTCCCCTGGTAAAACCAGTCTCATTATGACTGCAGCTAAAGTGTTAGCACAGAAACCTGTTTGAACATGAATAAATAGCTTCATAATCTCACATTCAATCCTGTTTCAAGGCTTAAAAAATCCAACACAAGCCTTAGCAAACAGGAAAGATTGTGTTTAATTAAAGGATGTTAACGCATGAATTTCATGTGCGTGACTTCATAGTCACTCTGAGCCATTTGGGCACCAGATGGACCATTTGGACGATGCTTTCACACTTCGCCTTACAATATTATCACAGGTTCCCCAGGCTTTATGTGTTAACGTCTTTGGTGTGTGTAGGCCTGCCAGGGCATTTGCAAGCAAGCCATCTATGGCAGGCACGTCTGCCAGTACAATTCAACGCACACGAAACACAACTTGACAACAAAAAACAGTCCTGATTAACATGAAATTCAACACTGGGGTTTTAAAATGGTTCTTTTAAAACAAGTGCAACAAACATGCATGCAGCAGTACAGCTACTCACTTCTTGCTGTTTATGAGCTGCATGCCTCACAGCATAGTCATGATCATGCAGTGGGGGGTCAGACATCTTAATTAATCTTAACAAAAATTCTGCAATAAAAAGTTGTTTTGGTAAAAATGAATAAAAAGGCAGTTACCTGATATTCATTAGGCCAGAAGGTGGAAACAGCAAGTTCAGCTTTCAGCCAATCTTTTCCTGAAGGATAATATTGCAATGAGCAGATAGAAATAAAATCAAAAGTATGTAATGAAATGTATGTTTACCAGTAAATGATGTCATGTTCCATATAGGGTTGACCAGTGGACCCCTGTTAACCTGGAAATAAAACCCAGCAATGGAAACACATGTAGCTTTTAAATGTAAATAAAAGACGTTGATAACAGCACTCATATAAATATAATAAGCCACCAACAAGGGAAGTGTTGCTTGTAGAAACAAGGGTGTGTTTTGGATTAATTTTGGTTTGACAATGAGTCATTGAAGATAAGGGCAGTTTTAAAATTTATAATGCTCTTCCAAAACTGAAAAAAAAAAAAAAAAAAATCTCACATCTATCTGCTTCTCACAATAAATAAAATATTGAAATTGAAAACATCATGACCTTACATTACACTCTGGTCAAAGTTAGTTATTTATGTAAATTCATTAACAGTTTGGCCTTTATTGGAAGAAACAACCCAACAGTTTTAACTTGTATCCTTTTAATCTTGTTTTACCTCATTCTTGACACGTCTTAATACTGACATTCTCTATTCTATATGAATATAACCAGTATAACCAGCATCATAACTCAGTTTTTGATGCATTCATGGTTTATTGTTACCTTCACCAGGACATTGAGGGTGCCAGGGCTGGAGCCATCAGGGCTGGTGAGGAGATAGTTGAAGTCAATGCAGTGGGTGTCGTTCTCCTTCACGCCTGGCAGCTTAAACCTGGCCTTCTCCCCCATAGCGTATTTAGAGACATCTACATACATGTAGGAGCCTGGATGCAGAGATGAAGATGAGGTCAGCTTGAAAAAATCTCCAGAGTGACTGGAGGTGGATCGGAGCTCCAAGCTGGCTGTAGCTCCTCATGCTGGTACAACACATGTCTAAGCAGACCAGCGATGCTGCTCTCAGAGGAGGCTGTTAGTGTGCAGACAGAGTCAATTTCACAACTGGACCTGCTAAGGAGTGGGCTGTGTGCTCACTGCCAGCTACTGCACCAATCAATCAAAATCCATAATGATGTCTTAAGAATTTGTTTTGAATTGACTTGTTTTGGTTTTGTTGCTTTGTGGTGACATGAAAGTACATTGTGTAAAGTATCTGCAACTGTTTACTACAGGATAAAACAATCTGGGTGCGTTGATGGGATGAACTGGCTACAGAACCAGATGTTCAACATTCAACCAGATGTTGCTGCAGTAATATATAATGCAACCTGATCCTTTCCTGCTTGATGTTTAACCAGCGCCTCATCACAAACAGGTAGACAGCAGCAACAATAATGCTTAATTTTAAATTCATATTTTATAATGTGTATGTTACTGAAATAAACAGCAGCTTCAAAATTTGAGTTATTTTCGGTTATTTGATTCTGGGAGACAAAAGCAACAATAAAAAGGAGGATAAAAAGAAAATGTAGGAGTCGGACAATGACAACAGAGAATAGCAGAGGAATATAAAAAAGCAAGAACTACAACAATAAAATCTAATGTGTACGCTGTCTTACATGGAAGCATCTATGTCCAAATCAAACCACCTCCGATTTGCTCTAATTGGTTAATTCTATTTGAATGATACAGCAGCCAATATGCCATCCAATGAGCAGTAGGACAATGGTGATAATCACTTATTGTTTAGCTAATCTACTGTGAGAAAATGCTGTTTCTCTGCAGACTAAAGCAAACACACACACACACACACACACACGTACCAGTTTTTTCAAACTGAATACTGCTTCTTTTTTCCCTAAAAAGCTCTTGGTTCTCTTCCCTTTCCGTGCTATTACCACACACCCCTCCACACATGTGCACACACTTTATCTTCACATTTGTTGGAATAAATACTGCTTCTCTGTCACCAACCATGATAAAAATCAAAGCCCTGAAACCACAATATAGATATATGTCTATTAAAAAATTTGTAATCTAAATCCATCCACATTGAATACAACATGGGAGCTACTATCGTGTGACAGGAGAAAAGGCTGCCATGATGGTGTGAAAACCAAAAATACTCCTGTCAGGCACAGACCCAGATACGTCACAACAAACAACATGGCAGCAATTGAATCTTCTGTACTTCAGCTAATAAAAATGCTGCCAGCTACAAAACCCAAAGACAACATTTGACTTTGGCAAGACAGCGATTCTGGTGAAGCAATTTCCAGAAAAAATTCTGATAGAAAACACCCAGTAATCTCAGATGAAAGTAGCAAAAAGAGAGCTAGACTGGAAAAGAGAATGCACCATTTGCAATAATGGAGCAGATCCTCCGATGCCAAGAACATCTGACTCCAGAGCCTGCCAGCTTTTAAAATGGCTGATGTCTTTAAAGTGACAAATTCTAAAATGGCCACTAATAAAATGGCAGCAAGTACAACGATGAGGCTAAAAATACCCCTGTGACAGCCTTAAGACCCAGATATGTCACGTAAGAACAACAGCGCTGCAGCATGGAGCACAGTATTCTTTAGCAAAACAACAACAGTCTACTGGTAGGATATAACTGCTCATGGTAGAGTTTTACTTTGAATATCAACCATATTTCCTCATCTGGGGACTATTCTTAACCAATGTACCAGGCCCCTAAGCTGAGAGTTTTATGTTTAAACATATGGAATTTTATTTTATACAAGAACAATGCATATCACAAAACATACCATAAGTAAACCACAATGTGCTATTAGTAGCTAAAGGCTACTCTTCAGCTGAGCTTTAGGCTTGAGAACTTGTATGAATGCATAAGAAAAAGAAATACATTATATTACCATTTACCATAGGAAACAAAGACAATTATTTTATCCAATAGTGAAACAGACCACAGACTAGCGGTAGAACACTGGTGGAATTGCAGTCAAACCAAAAAGAAAGACGCAGTCACAGAGCAAATGGCATGTGAAATAGGTTTTGAGTGGTACTGTCTGACAATACTGTGAGTCAAGAGTATCTGCTTTAGTCCGCTGAGGCACAGAGTCCCAGCCTATGAATGTTCAACTGGCACGACAAGCAGTGCCAGCGCAGCATCTAGACCCTGCCATAGTGGCCAGTGCCAATATCCACCCCCAGAGAGATTACACTGAATAGTTTTATCTCTACGAGACAAACTGCCAAACCATCCCTCCACGTTCAGCATCGCCTCGAGCACAAATGCTGATTAGCAACTGTTCAAATCAATGTGCGTAATAAGGAACAAAATTGTAATTGTTGGCTGAGCTATCCGATTCTCCCTGACGCCTTTAGATGACTTTTCTTTTGGTAATACTTTTGAAAATGTATAGCCTGATGAACTACTCATCAGCAAAACAAACTCACTCCCAGAGGTTGTTCAAATGCCAAATTCTTCCACTCAGCGGAGGAAACAGTTTCTGATAGGTATGTTCATGGGCCAAAGTACTTGCTTTAGAACGATGCCATGCCCTCAGGGAGCCAGCGACTAGAAATCATAGCACTTCTAATTTAGAGCTGTCTTTGAAATCAACTCAAACAGAGACCTGACCATTGTGTCCCAGCCACTCGTTCACACTCCTCAACCTCAACCTCACACTCCTCTGTTTTTTTCAAACCTGTAGTCAGGTACTGTTACCCTCAACACCACCTAATATTTTACATTTCAAACAATTCCAGTGTGCAACCACTACTAATTAACACATTAAATGTCAGAGCCTGCTCCTGTAGCTTTAGGTGACTTTAAACCCACTCAAGTAATCATTATCTCACAACCACCTGGTCTGCCAGCCTCGTGCACATGATGGGCATTAATGGAGCGCTATTACCTCTAAGCTCTTGGACAAGGAATTTTACCCCTTCACACCTTGCCCAGTGACATCAGTTATTTTTATCAAAACAACAAACAGTATATGGAATATTTGCTTTGTCATTGGGCAAGAAACTTGGGAAAGGCTACATGCATCATACCGGGCGCAGACATTTAATAGAAAAATATAAGCGTTCCGACAAAAAAATGAAAATGATCTTAAATCACTTTTATTACGATGTTTTGTTCAGATTTTTTTTTTAAAAAAGTAACAAAGCACAAAGACGAAAATTAAAACAAACTGAGTTCAGTGAAAGGTTTTGTGCTGTTTTGTTATTTTTAACGTGTTAAAAGTTGGCAACCTTCTCTGTTTCCTGCCATTGATTAATGAACTCATCTTCTGGTAATTAGACCCTGAGCCCTCAGGCAGAAAAATTTAATTTCCCCTTCATCATCATCAGGGTGAAGAAAACAACTGATTAAAGGGAAGAGAGGACATTTTGCTCTAAGATGTATTCAGATCCTTTACATATTAAATAAAGCCATTAAAAAGGTTTGCTTTAGAAAGTCTCACATATTAAGTGTTCCTATAATTTTAGTTTTACTCATGCAGAACAGTGGTGATATATTGTATGTTTGTTAATTTGGCTTTGTTAATGTTGTTGAATTATTACACATCATGAACTTTTTTATTACATGCTGTTAGCCTTTTAAAACAGGAGGACTGAACATACATTTTAAATGATTAGTGGAAGAAATTAGCAATTTAAAATGCCATCTTTCAGTTTTTTATGTATTGGAATCTCATAAATTGCAACCACAAACTGTACTTGTGAACTAGTGAGGGAGGAAAAAAAAAAATCACCTTGCGGCAAGTCTGGTGAGATGTACGGCACTTCCTTGGTGTTGATGTGCGTCCAGTCAAACTCATTATGTAGATCATGCTGGTAATTACACTTCGAGAAGCCCTCATCAAACGAACAGCTCCCTGCAAACAGAAAGACAACACCTCAGGATTACAGATTATTGACAGAAATAAAATTATCTTAATGCATCATTACTTTGAGGCTGAGGATTCCTAGCAAAACTTGCCATCTTGTTTTCTTTCATGTCTCTGTCTCAACTCATTAACAAACCACCAGGAGTCCCGGCTCCAGCAGCCATCACTCAAGGCCAATCAGGATCACGGCTGACTCAACCACCGAGCCTTTAGCTGATCATCTGAGCCCATCGCCAAAGCCTTGGGACAGACATGTGTGAGCTGGCTGCCGGTGGCTCCACTTAAAAAGGAAGTTGCTTTAATACAGAGAGACGCCATTTGTCCCTGACGGCCAACTGATACTATCAGCCTGCAATGATATGTGGCTTGTCCTGGCAATATTGCTGATGGAAGTAGAGTGCTGGGTACTGCGAGCTATCTGATTCATTGACCTACAAGTGACGCACGGCTTGTGCTAATAAAATGGCTAGGAGAGATATGGCTAAGAAAAGCCGCAATGCCATCTGATTCAAGTCGCAAATTGTGGACCTCTGTGTCCTCTTGACATTGGCAAAATTAAGGCTGTGTGACATGGAAAAAATCTTTCATATATATCATAGTTTTAAACAATACATTGGTATCAGAATCAACTATATAAGGCAGTGGGGGGGGGGGGGTGGTGGTCAGGTACACTGTAGACTTGTATGTTGATGTGAACATAGCTGGACATAATAAGAATAATGTTTTCAATACCTGTAAAATAATTTAGTATTTATATTTTACATTTTTATATTTTACAATATCTGTAAAATATTCTAAATATTCTAATATTTCTGTCAGAAAATATTCTACCGCTGACGATACTCCAGTGCACCATGGTATATTATCAACCCGCACTGTCAGCATCATAAATCTTCTAGCTTTCATTTAGTACTACAGCTCTGCTACCTGTGCCCTGCAGCCAGCTGCAATGACTGTAATGGAGGGCAGAGTGACAGGCCCTCAGATACCCCACTGATCCGAGCCCCCCGCTACAGAAGGACGCCAATAAGTGACAGCCACCGCCACAGGAGAAACGAGTTAACATCAAATTAAGCAACTGTCGCAGTCTGCTGGCTGTGACTCACAGCCTCAGAGATTCACTGCATCACTCTGGTCTCCATTTTCTTTTCAAAGACACTTATTGTTGTGGGATTCAGTTTACTCCCCTTCAATTCAATTGAGTGCTTGTCACAGCAAGTTACTACCACTAACCTCCATAACATTACCTGATCATGTTTACATCTGCCTGCTGTAGTGGAGTCCTCTCAGAAGAGTTAAACAGGTGTGAAAACCATTAAACACAAGCACACAAACACAAACCTCATGTTAGCATATTTTCTGATGACATTTCTCTCTTAAGTCCAGTTCCTGCCAAATATAACCAACATGCAGAGTGTCAACTGGGTTCCGTAGCTGATTTGCTTCGGCCAGTAATGAGAAGAGCAGACATTTTCCTACTGCTGGAGGAAAAACACTTGCAAGAACAGATGAACAGTGCATCTATTAATGACTGTAGGAATCTTTGCCTGTGTTTTCAGCATATATTTTATACATTGCATAGAGTCTAATTCCATCAAATGAACAGCTATAAATTGTTTTACTGCATCCACTCTCAGCTCAAGTGTCTGTAGGTAGTGCACCAGAATCTTTAGATATATTTTCACTGACAGTGTTCATCTAAAATGAAAGTTTTGTTTTAGAAATATTTAAATGTAAATGTTTCTGTTTGTGAGAAAGAGAGCATCCACATTGCACAACGAAAACCACTAACTACACTGTGTGAAACAATTTTCCCAATATATGCACCAGTGTATGTCCAGATGGGTGATCACTGTTCTTTTCCTTCTAATTACAAGGACACTGAGGGGGACAGAAAGCCATTGCATGCTAATGCCCCTAATCATCCTGTGTGATTGGCTCCCTCGCTAATTAAATAATAGTGCCTCATTTGCATAATAAAATAATTAAAAGAACTAGAAAGCTCAAGGACAGAGAAAGGACCCCACTAGTCAGCCCATCATCATCATCATCATCAGCAGCAGCAGCAGCAGCAGCAGCAGCAGCAGCGTCATCATCATTACCAGACACACAGCCAGAAAAGTTCTAACACTGACATCATGGAGAATATATAACTATTATTTTAGTATGTAAGACAGTTGTCTTTGTGCAAAAAGATTTTTCTTTGAAGCTGCTGGCATCAGAAACAGTGGCAAAAACCAGCATTGGCCTTGTACATACAGATATTTTATCATGATGATGCTTTCTTGTTATTTATCAGTAGAATTTTGGTTGTTTTTTCTCGAAACCGAATAAGAAAACCATGTCTTGAAACTGCATAAACATTGTCCTACCAAGGATGTTCGGTTATAGGTTATCCCCGCACATCGGTCTGGGGACGTACAGTATAGAGAAAGTTCAGGTCCAGTCTGGACAGGTATGTCATGTGTATAGGCGCAGATGCATGTTAATCACTTTCACTGGGTCATGTGATGTCATATGTTGGAGAAAAATATGTCTTCCAACTGAATTTCACCAAAACCTGATCCATCACCTGTCATATATTGTCCTCTTATTGGTGTCTTTTTCTCTCTTTTTTTTTAGTGCCACGCTGAAATCACTTGACAACAAACACCTGAGAGACATTAATCTAATCATGTACATCCCTGTGCCTTTTGCTCGCTTGTTCTACCTCCCTGGGAAAAGGTGAAATTAGACTGAAATGATACAAGGTGACATCAGAGTAGATCACACACACACACACACACACACACACACACACACACACACACACACACACACATTGTGCCTCGTCACGCTTCAGTGGTCATTGCAGTGCAGCCAAAGCCTTCAAAGCCGAAACCCATCTATACACACACCTCGCGTGTTAACATATACACGCACATCACACACCAAAACACACAAGCCCTTCGCAGCAACACACACACACACACACACACACACACACACACACACACACACACACACACACACACACACACACACACACACACACACACACACACACACAACAATGTGCTCGCACACAGGCTCAGAGTGCTGGTTTAATTGGAATTGCTGGAGGCTGAAGAATTTCTCCTTCATCTCACAATGCTGTAATTGAATCTGAGATGTGTGTGTGTTCAGCTGATTCAGGAGTTTCCATTGACATTAACCATAAAATAGGAATGTGTGTTTTTCCTCCTGTGAGGAAGCTTTTCTCCGTTCCATTCTCACCCTGCTCTTCTCTTGGGGCTAATGTGGCTTTTTATTCAAACTGTAGCTGCAGCAGTTTTCAAGCACCACATTATGTTCTTTGCTCTAAAGCAGCTATGACCTCCATTACACACGTCGCAACAATGTTTAAGCAACTGAATCCTTTGATATTGTTGGGAAGTTGTCAAGGTGATGTCTATTGAATATTTTATGTGTATGTAATACATGTTGATTTCTGCAAACTGAAGTTAGCATTTTAATAATATTGCTTGCAAACTCAGTGAATAACACCTGAAACACACACACACACACTCACACATTGTAGAGATAAAAATTTGATGCTATGATTAAAACCCTTGTTTGTCAAAGCCCCCCCCCCCTTAATCACCTGATAATTTGGGCGACGTGTGTAATGATACATTCTATCTTATAACTATAACCTAACTTGCTAACTTGTGACTCCTCATATGATAAGCCCAAGACTCCTCATGTATTTATCTCATGTAACCGAAGGTAATCACCGTAGCTGCGCAAGCATGTGCTAGTGTTCTCGCTTAAGCATAAAAACTTCATTTTAGGTCATTGTCAAAAACAGCTGGCAGCTTGCTGAGTCATGATGCACAGTAACAACTTCTGCTGAGAT
>BJFM01000523.1:93399-103586 GCA_016586285.1 Arothron firmamentum | reverse complement strand
GTGTCTCCTCACCAGCATGTGAGTGATCTTGTGGTTTCTCTCAGGCTCTTCCCGTCATGAACAGAGCCCAGATCATCGATGATGCCTTCAACCTGGCCAGGTACGGAGACACGCAGCGTCCACACGTGCACACGTACGTGTGCAGGCCGAGGGTGACGGAGTAGTTGTGTTTGTTCAGAGCCAAGGTGATCAACACCACACTGGCCCTGAGAACCACCAAGTACCTGGCCAAGGAGAGGGACTTCATCCCCTGGGAGTCGGCTCTGTGGAACCTGGACTACTTCATCCTCATGCTGGACCGCACCGAGGTCTACGAGGCCTTGCAGGCCAGTACCGCCTCGCCGGGGACCTTCGGGCCGGGAGGGAAGCGTGCCGGACGTGAGCGCTAACACTGCTTGTGTCTCCTGTAGGCCTACCTGAGGAAGCAAGTCCAACCCCTGTTCCAGCACTTCAGGACCATCACAGCCAACTGGACCAGGATTCCAGCAGGACACACGGACCAGTGAGCAGCTTCACGCTGCTTCCTCCCTGTTGGTTCCTCTTTTCACTCTGTTGTGCCACGTTCTCCCTCTCAGGTACAATCAGATCAACGCCATCAAAACGGCCTGTGCGATGGGGGAGGAGAGCTGCAGGGAGCTGACCCGGAGCTGGTACAGGGAGTGGATGGAGAACCCCCGCTCCAACCCGTGAGTGCAGCTGAAGTGGGTCCGTTTGCTGGTGGGGGGCTCTGCGTTCACCTCTGCTCTCGGTACCGGCAGGATCCATCCCAACCTCAAAAGCACCGTCTACTGCAGCGCCATCGCCTACGGCGGCGCCGACGAGTGGAACTTTGCCTGGACCATGTTCCAGAGCGCCACGCTGGCGGCGGAGGCCTCCCGGCTGAGAGGAGCCATGGCGTGCACCAAGCAGCCCTGGCTGCTCAACAAGTAGGCCCCCCCACCTCCTGTCACCCTGCTTTCATCTTCCTCCGTGCGCTTTGATGCATGTAATGGCTGATGCTTGCAGACGCTAGCGGCAACGTGTGTGAGTGTGGGTCAGTCGCTTCCAGCGAAACGCCCCACAGACGAGAGGAGCTAAAGAATGGAAAGGTGGAGCACCGTAGAGGAGTGGAGGCAGGAAGTCAGACCTTGGTGCAGCATCCTCACCTGGAGCAGACGCGTAGCTGTGTGTTAGCAGCTAGCCAGAGCGTGCTAATGTGTGTGTGTTCCGCTTGGACCAGGTACCTGGACTTCACGCTGGACCCCACCAAGATCCGCAGGCAGGACGCCGCCTCCACCATCCAGAGCATCGCTCGGAACGTGGTGGGAATGCCCCTGGCCTGGAACTTCATCAGGGAAAAATGGGACCACCTTTTCCAGCTGTGAGAGCCTGCTCTCTCTCTCACACACACACACACACACACACACACACACACACAGAGATGTGTCCTCCAGACTGCTCACCTTTGCCTTCTCCCCCTGCAGGTACGGGACAGAGACCTTCTCCTTCGCTCGCCTGGTCAGCGGAGTCACCAACAGGTTCTCCACAGAGTTTGAGCTCCAGGAGGTAGCCTGGCCCCGCCCACGCCGCCACGCCCCGCCTGCTGCCTTTCCTTTGCTCACGTCTCGTCTTTGTCTGGCTCTCCTCAGCTGAAGAGGTTCCACCAGGAGAAGAGCCGCGTTGGGTTCGGCTCGGCCAGCTTGGCCATGGAGCAGGCCCTGGAGAAGACCGCAGCCAACATCAAGTGGGTGGAGGAGAACCGAGCTCAGGTGCTGACGTGGCTCCGAGCAGAAACCGCCTGAGCAGCCACAGCCCCGCAGAGACACGCTGGTCTGGGAGGACGCCGCATGATGGACACGTCTTCTCCATGGACACACCAGCAGCTGCTGGGGCCCCCATAATAGAGGAAGATCAGAGCTCACCTGAAGGAGATCAAAGCAAGATCAATGAGTGCTGAGCCAAAGAATGAGTCTGGAAACCCCCCTCCTCCCTCCATCCCTCCATCCCTCTCTCTCTCTCTCTCTCTCTCTCGTAGATGTTCTTTTACCGTTGTTCCATGGTGTCTTTCTGCTTCCTGTGCCTCCACCCGACGGCTGCGCTCAGCTGAGTGTTTTCAGCAACGTTTCCTGGCTGCCGGTCATCAGTTAGGATCCTCTCAGCAGAGGCAGTTAGGCCTGGAGAGGCCAGGGCGAATAAAGGAACGGCAGACGCTTCATCCCTCCGCTTCGCCTCCTTTCATCATACCTGCTCTCTTTTGCTGATGACATCAAGTTGTGAAAAATCTGCTCGAAAGCCAAAGTGAAAATAAACTTTCAAGCTTGTGGGTTGTGTGTGAAAGTGCTCATCTCCTCCCGGCTGTTTACCACGGGTGGAAGGAGGCTGTGGCTGTCAGCAGCGGGATGGAGACGTCTCCATGGAGACGCCCGCAGATGTTTCAGAGACGTCGGTGGAGCAGCCAACTGGCGATAATCAGTGTGTGTGTGTGTGTGTGTGTGTGTGTGTGTGGTGTCTGCTGACTGATCCTGACATACTTGTGCATCATCGTCTCCGTTAAACATCTGGCTGAGGTGAGGAAGCAGCTGGACATGGATGCTTCTGATTGGCTGCCTGACTGACTGACTGTGAGTGGCTGGTTATCACAGGCTGAGGAGAAGAGATGAAGGTTTGAAGGACAAGAAGAATTTACTATTTAAAAAAAGAGGCCCGATGTAGCGTTGACTGAACTGGAGGAGAGCCAGGACACTTTCTCAGGCCTCTTTTACGCTGCCTGAGCTTTGTTTTCCCAGTAAAGACTGGAAAAACTGGTCTCTGTAAATCTGGACAAACTGGTTTGTTTTCTGCCCAAACTGGTTTATTTTCTGCATAAACTGGTTTCTTTTCCTTTACAAACTGGTTTAATTTCTGAATAAACCAATTTGTTTTTCAGGACCAACTGTTTTTTTTGGATAAATTTGTTTGTTTTCCTGGATAGTTTTTTTCTGGACCAAGTTTGTCTTTCTGGATAAACTGGTTTGTTTTTTCTGGCCAAATCGGTTTGTTTTCTGCACAAACTGGTTTGTTTTTCTGGACAAACCTGTTTTTTTTGGGCTGTGAGTTTGGAAGCGGCTCCATGGGTTATCACAAATCAGGCCGTGCAGTCGTCCAGCCTGTGAAAACAGTCGTGCGAGCAGTTCTGTGGCCTCTGGCTCCGTCCAGATGTAATTAGGCGGCCATGGAGCCTCGTGGTTACGTTGACAGGAAGTCCGTGCGCGGAGCGCCGCCAAACTCACATTTCATCCCGTCCACAGGGGTCCAGAGCAGAGGTCCTGCATTCTTCCTGGACGCTTCAGGGATGAAGGATGAGAGCGTAACAATGAAATCATGGCTTCTAAATGTGGGCCTGAGCCTTCCAGGCTTTGGGGAGTTGCTGCTCTTTGGAACAGCTGGGAGAGCAGCTGCGATGCGTTCTTCAGCGCGGTGCTGCATAGAACCTTCACCACGTCAGCGTGAAGGTACCAGATCCACCAAAGAGGGGCCAGCACAGTCGGACCTGCCCAACCTGCTCTGAGCTGGGCGAGCCAGGACTCCAGTTTATTTGCTGCAGCTGATCTTCTGAAGGTGGAGCAGAGCTTTGCTTCTGCTCCGATGCCTGAGGCTGGTCTGGCTCAACGGAGACGAGGTAAGAGAGCGACCTTCACCTGCCCGCCAAACGGCTGTTAGGGCAGGACCACCGCCCTTTATTAGTTTCCATCAGTCAGGAGTGTGTGAGGGACAGCAGCAGCACATGTGTGTGTGTGTGTGTGTGTGTGTGTGTGTGTGTGTGTGCGCGCGTGCTCCACCAACCATCCATCAGAAACACGTTTCTGTGTAGAAGTTGTGGGAAAATGTCTTTTCTGACCGTATTTGAAGCGATTTGCCAACAAATGTGTGTGAAGGAAACCACAGTTCTCATTTCCTGCCAGGTTACAATAATATTTCTGGGTAATCTGTGGGACCTTTCCTGTAATCCACACACTCCTGATCAGAAACAGAGAGACCGAGAGAGAGAGAGAGAGAGAGAGAGAGAGAGAGAGAGATTCACATGCAAATGAGTGTCTGAACTTTTCCACCAGTTTGCTTTATGCAGTAAAAATTTAGATTATTTCACACACTTTTGTGAACTCTTGTTTTTAAACTTTAATTTAAAAAACGGAAAATATATTAATTATATGACTTTAAGAGGCTGGTTAATAATAAATGATTAACATTTTTTTTAAAGAAACAACAACAAACTTTTCAACAAATTGTGTAAATTCGCTTCCTGTTAATTAAAGCTAACAATCGTGTGTGAAGCCGGACTCAATGGAGCAGATTGTTGCTGTGGTGGGTCCTGAATCACATGACCCTGACCCTGAGCCTGACCCTGAGCCTGACCCTGAGCCTGACCCTGACCTAAGCCCAGGACTAACCTTAACCCTCACACAGTCCTCTCAAGTTCTGGGGACCAGACATGTCCCCACTTCAGAAAAATGTCCTCACTTTGCTGGTAGAATGCATACTCGGTACATGCATGCACAAGAACACACACACACACACACACACACACACACACACACACACACACACACACACACACACACCCTCGGTCAGATGGATCTGCGTGATGTCAGGCTGGAGCTGGACTCTGAAGGTGTGACCTTGACACTTGGGGCTGTTTCCGCCTCATCTGCAGGACTCGTTGAACCGACTGGTTTGTAATTTCAGCTGGTTCCTCCACCCAGAATCCAAACTCTGGCCTGGATCTGAAGAGGCAGGGCACAAACACCACCCTCTGTCCTGCCTGCGTCTTCTTCCTCCGACGGTGAGCCATGAAGAAGGGCTTCTACGTCAGCAAGGCGGCGGCGGCGGCCTGCCTGCTCACCGCCGTGGCCGCTGCGGCCGCCATCGTCGCTCTGTCTGCAGTTTACTCTCAGGAGAAGTCAAAGAGTCAGGCGGCACGCTCCAGCAGCGCTGCACCCAGCACCGCTCCCGCCACCTCAGCACCGCCGTCCACGCCGTCCACGAGGGAGCCCTGGCAGCGCTACAGGCTCCCAGACGCCCTCAGGCCGGTCTCCTACAACGTGAGCCTGTGGCCCCGGCTGAAGCCCGACCCTGACGGGCTGTTTGTGTTCTCCGGGAACTCCAGCGTGGTCTTCAGGTGTGTGGAGGAGACAGACCTCATCCTCATCCACAGCCACAAGCTCAACCTCAGCCTGCTGGAGGGACACCACGCCGTCCTGAGGGGCCTGGACGGGGCCCCCGCGCCCAGCCTGAGCAGGACCTGGCTGGAGGTTCCCACCCAGTACCTGGTGGTGCAGCTCAGCGGGCCCCTGGCGGCTGGCGGCAGGTACCAGCTCTACACCCAGTTTGTTGGAGAGCTGGCGGATGACCTGGCAGGCTTCTACAGGAACGAGTACACCGACGACGGAGAAAAAAAGTAGGCTTCTCTCCACCTTCCTCTGAGCGCAGGGCTTCACCAGCCAGGCCAGATGTTCCAACACAGGAACATCTGCTCCTCTGCTGTCTGCAACCCTCGTTTCTGCCCTCGTCTGTGCTGACCAGGCTTTTCTAGAATGATGAGAACCAGAAAGCAGAACTGCTGATCAATCACGGATTTAAAGATCCGTTTCTCCTTTTAGCTGACAAACTCAAAGAGGAGGAGCTTGAGGAGCTTGAGGAGTTTCAGGAGTTTGAGGAGTTTCAGGAGTTTGAGGAGTTTGAGGAGTTTCAGGAGTTTCAGGAGTTTCAGGAGTTTCAGGAGTTTCAGGAGTTTCAGGAGTTTGAGGAGTTTGAGGAGTTTGAGGAGTTTCAGGAGTTTCAGGAGTTTGAGGAGTTTCAGGAGTTTCAGGAGTTCGAGGAGTTTGAGGAGTTTGAGGAGTTTCTCTCACGTCTGACGTTCCAGCGTCGCTGACAGGGTGTGTGTGTGTGTGTGCTCCTCTCAGGGTTTTGGCCTCCAGCCAGATGCAGCCCACCGACGCCAGGAAGGTGTTTCCGTGCTTCGACGAGCCCGCCATGAAAGCCATCTTCCACATCACTCTCATACACCCGCCCGGGACCGTGGCCCTGTCCAACTCCATGAACTACGGTCCGTTTCCCACTGCTGCCATCCAGCATCAAACCACTGTTTGGTGTGTGTGTGTGTGTGTGTGTGTGTGTGTGTGTGTGTGTGTGTGGGACCTCCTTGGTTTAGAGGAGGGGTGAGGAAGACTGCTGCTCAGACCTGCTGCTCTTCCTCGCAGAGCCGCTCAACATCACCATGGGCGGCCAGGAGCTGCTGCAGACCAGCTACCAACCCACCAAGCTGATGTCCACCTACTCGCTGGCCCTGGCCGTCTGTGACTTTGGCTTCCGAGGGACCAGACTAGCTGATAGCACACTGGTAATGACCACACCAGCGGACCTGGTGTTCACTTAGTAACCAGGTTATCCAGAGTCTGACCTGCCAGCTGAAGAACCCTGAAGAACCCTGAAGAACCCTGAAGAACCCTGCGGCAGCTTCAGGCTCAGCTCAGATCTTCACAGGCTCTTCACAGTCACTCGTGCTGTAAAGTTCTCCTCAGGAGCCTGCTGCCCTGTTGGTTCTGGTGCTATGACAGTGCCCCCTGCTGGGCTCTCAGACGCAGGTTCAGGCTGACGGAGCACCGTCTGTGTCCAGATCAGAGTCTGGGCCCCGAAGAAGGCCATAGAATCAGGCCACGGAGACTACGCCCTGCAGAAGACCGGACCCATCCTGGAATTCTTTGGGAATTACTACAACTCCTCCTACCCGCTGCCCAAATCAGGTTCACACACACACACACACACACACACACACACACACACACACGCACACACACGCACACACACGCACAGAGGGAGTGGGAGGTGACCGCTGTGGAATGCTTTCAGACCAGCTGGCCATCCCTGAGTTCGGTGCTGGGGCCATGGAGAACTGGGGGCTGGTCATGTACAGCGAGCCGGCGCTCCTCTACAACCCCGCCGTCTCGTCCCACGAAGACAAGGAGTGGACGGTGTCCATCATCTCACACGAGCTCGCTCACATGGTATCAGGCCTAACGCCCGCCCCCTCACAAACTTTGATTGAAGCACATCCACCCTGCAAAGGCGGGGGCGGGCGACTGACGGCGTGTCTGTTAGTGGTTCGGGAACCTGGTGACCATGAGGTGGTGGAGCGACCTGTGGCTCAACGAGGGCTTCGCCAACTACGTCTCCTACCTGGGGAGCAACTACGTGGAGCCCGACTGGGGTCTGGTGAGTTGCTCCCTCTGCACGTGCACATCCACCCGTCCTGTCCTCTAAAAGCTGGACTCCTGCTCTGCGTGGTGTCCCTCCAGCCTGACATGATGGTCCTGAATGAGGTCATCCGCGCGATGGACGTGGACGCTATGGCATCCTCTCATCCCCTCTCCTCCAAAGAGGACGACATCCAGACGCCAGAAAAGATCATGCAGATGTTTGACACCATCACGTACAGCAAGGTGAGACGTCGTCCTCCCTCCGTCGTGGAGGCCTCCACCTCCAGCGAGGCCTCTTCAAGGTCTTTGAGTTACACCGCCTGCCAAGGCTGAGTTTGGGGAAAGAGCTAGGTCCAGCCCGGATGTGACCAATCAGCAGGCAGCCATGAAGGCCTTGACCAATCGCAGACCACCACCGTCGCCACGGCGATGGCGTGATCCAGCTGATGCTGCTCTGTCTCTGTGAAAGGGTGCTGCAGTCCTCAGGATGCTGTCCGACTTCCTCACTGAGGAAACCTTCTCCGCAGGCCTCCGCGTGAGTACGGCAGCGCCGCCCTGAGGTGGAGCGCTCAGGCTTCACCCCCGTCTCCTGCTCTGTCCCCAGACCTACCTGAAGGAGTTTGAGTACAGCAGCACCACCTACACAGACCTGTGGAAGCACCTGCAGATGGTAACCTAGCAGAGCCGCCGTGTCTGAAGCAGCTTTCCCCACCTCTAGATTTGAGCAGCATTAGGTCGTAGCTGTGGGTGGTGTAGATCTGTAAGGCCTCCAGCTGTGCCCTCCTCACGGGCACAGCTGTGGGAGCTAGTCAAGGCTCCACCCTGACTGTCTGACCTTCGCCAGGCGGTTGAGCGGGCTGGTGTTAAGCTGCCCTGTCCTGTGGACGCCATCATGAACCGCTGGGTCCTGCAGATGGGCTTCCCCGTGGTCTCCATCGACACCCGCACAGGACGGGTCAGCCAGCAGCACTTCCGGTTTGACCGGCACTCAGCCGAGGCCCCGCCCTCAGACTTCAAGTAAAGACTGCTTTCATGTCTTTGATGTCCAGTAGAGAAGCAGCCTGACCGACCACAGCTCAGCTGTCTGCTGCTGTCTTTGGTGTGACCGGCTGTTTTCTCTCTGACCGGCTGTTTTCTCTCTGACCGGCTGTTTTCTCTCTGACTGACTGTTTTCTGTGTGACCGGCTGTTTTCTCTCTGACTGACTGTTTTCTGTGTGACCGGCTGTTTTCTCTCTGACCGGCTGTTTTCTCTCTGACTGGCTGTTTTCTGTCTGACTGACTGTTTTCTGTGTGACCGGCTGGATGCTGCAGCTACACCTGGTTCGTCCCCATCAAGTGGAGCAAAAACGGTGGAGCTGAGCAGCAGTTCTGGCTCCTGGAGGAAGAAAGTAAGAGGAACTTCAGGTCTGTTAAGAGGACCCGTGCGTGAACACGTGCGTGAGCGCGTGCGCTGTGTTTCAGAGACAAACCCGGACATGGTGCTGGACAGCAGCGGCTGGCTGCTGGCTAACCTGGACATGAAGGGCTTCTACCGGGTCAACTACGACGCTGAGCACTGGGAGCGTCTGCTCTCCACCCTGACCTCCAGACCGCAGGTTCCCCCCCGCCCAGCCGCTCTGCTCTGATTGGCCAGCTGAAGCTTCAGAGCGTCTGTCTTTCCAGGACATCCCGCTGCTCAACCGCGTGCAGATCATAGACGACGCCTTCAACCTGGCGAGGTCAGGCCTCCCGCCACGCTGCTGCTGCTGCTGCTGCTGCTGCTGCTGCTGCTGCTGCTGCTGCTGCTGCTGCTGCTGCTGCGGCTGCTGTTATTGTTGCTGCTGCTGCTGCTGCTGCTGCTGCTGCTGCGGCTGTTGTTGCTGCTGCTGCTGCGGCGGCTGCTGTTATTGTTGCTGCTGCTGTTGCTGCTGCTGCTGCTGCTGCTGCTGCTGCTGCTGCTGCTGCGGCTGCTGTTATTGTTGCTGCTGCTGCTGCGTCTGCTGCTGTTATTGTTGCTGCTGCTGCTGCTGGTGCTGCTGCTTCTGCGTCTGCTGCTGCTGCGGCTGCTGCTTCTGCGTCTGCTGGTGCTGCGGCTGCTGCTTTTCACGCTGCCTCTTCGTTGCAGGGCAAAGATGGTGAACATCACGCTGGCTCTGAGGACCACCAGGTTCTTGGATCAGGAACATGAGTACATGCCCTGGCAGACGGCTCGGGGCAACCTGGAACACCTCCTCGTCATGTTTGAGCGCAGCGAAGTCTTCGGACCCATCCAGGTTGGCTCAGGCTGCAGGTCACGAGACCATGTGACCGGCCTGGAGGAGCCTCGGCGCTCTGCTGGGCTGCGTTTCTGATCTTCTACGTGTGCGCTCCTCCTCCAGGCCTACCTGAAGAGGCAGGTCACTCCTCTCTTCAACTACTTCAGGAAGGTGACGGCCAACTGGACCAAGAGCCCAGACAAACACACCGACCTGTAAGAACGTCCAGACGCTTTTTTACGGAGCGTTTCCTGGCGTGGGGCTTTCCTCCGCCTGGACCATCCTTTCCTGGTGGTGAAAAGCTTTCAGAGCTCCCCAACCTTCCTTTGACCTTTTACGACCTTCCCCTGCAGGCGCAACGAGGTGAACGCCATCTCGTTAGCGTGCAGCGCTGCAGTGGCAGGCTGCAAAGAGCTGACGGCCGGCTGGTTCAGAGAGTGGATGCGAAACCCCGACAACAACACGTACTCCACACGCTCACATGCAGCTCGTCTGGCCCTCCTGCGTCTCCGGTCATTAAAGCGCTTCTCAACGCTTCCAGGATCCGTCCCACCCTGAGGCCCACCGTCTACTGCAACGCCATCGCCTCAGGAGGGGTGGAGGAGTGGGACTTCGCTTGGTCCATGTTCAAGAACGCCAGCCTGGCTTCGGAGGCGGACAAGCTGCTGCAGGCGCTGTCCTGCACCAAGAAGCCCTGGCTGCTCAACAGGTGCGTGAGGCCGTCCCCCAGCCGGTCCCCCA
>BJFM01000523.1:80770-90943 GCA_016586285.1 Arothron firmamentum | reverse complement strand
GTGTGTGTGTGTGTGTGTGTGTGTGTGTGTGTGTTTGTGTGTGTGCGGGAAACACAATAAGACACCATATGTACGTCTCAAACATGCGCGTCTGCATGGGGGGATGAGTGGGGAGCGTGCCCGTGGGTTCAGCAGAAGTGTGCCTGGACCTGGGAGGTGTCACCGCTTCACACCTCGTCCTGTTTGGACAGCCGTCCAACCCTGGCGGGAAGCTGGAGCCCTCCAGGCCTGCAGCCTCAGACGACTGCAGCCATGAAGCTGTGAGGCTCCAGGACGTCGGATGGAGGAACCGTCCTGGGCGTCCTTCAGCCGTGCGTGGCGGTGAGGATCCCAACCCAGCATCACGGCAGGGTCGGCGTCCCGGGACTGCCCTCACGGTTCTGAATCCCAGGGACAGGTGACCGACGGTCTGGACTGTGGAGCTCAGGCTTCCGCAGGGTTCCCACAAACCGCCGCGTCACATTTGACTCCTGACGCGTCAGGTGTGAGGAGTCCTCCCACAGCTCCACCTGAGGCAGGGCGGAGGCTGCTGCTTCCATCTGAGGAGGCGCACACACAGGAACATTAACAGGCTCTCATGGATGTTTGCTGCAAAGGCCCACAGCTGCTGAGCTAGAACACTGGAAACACTGCTGGCTGCCAGTCAAAAGGAGCCTTCAAAGGCCTCGTGTCTTCCCTGAACTCAGATATTCACAATGAAATCAGCTCTCAAAACACAAACTGAGCCAAATATTTTCAATTGATTTGGAGTTTTAAATCACCACTAAATGAATAAAGAGCAACTTTGTTGTTACAAACGGGGATATCCAGTTTTTAATACAGACTAAATAAAACGTACGATAAGCATCGTCAGGGAACTGAATATATAGTTGCATAAATGGTAATAATCTTTTATTAACCCCGTGTTTGTTTCAGAGGACCTTCCACTGATGAACCGTTTCCCCTCCAGGCTGCTGACAGAGAGGATCTGTCCTGGGTTCATCCACATTAGCTTTGACAGTGTTTACTCACATGTAATGAGTGAATAATCAGCACAGCGGCGCTAACCCTTTCATCCCAACCCCTTCAGCCCGCAGACTTTATTAGCTTTTCTCTGATTAAAGACTTAAGTCAGTATATTAAGCTTTGTGTTAGCATTTCAAATGAAGCGCATGTCTGCGGCAAACTAAACACTGGGGACTAATTCTCCAGCCCGCTGTGCAGATCCTCCCCCCTCTATGAATATTAAAGCCCCCTCTCGTGCCTCTGGTAGGTAATTAGGGCTGTAGGTGAGAGGAGGAAGGCCTGAGTCTAGACTTAGCGGTGCCAAGGCTCTTCTGTGTTTGCAGAGCCCCATTAGCACAGATACGCTAACTAAAGCGCAGAAGCTCTGCCCATGGCTGGGGCCTGCGGCAGCGGCCCTGCCCCAGGTTCACGCTCCTCTGTCCTCCTGGGAGGGCTGACAGCCGCTCAGCGTGGAGCTTGGTGTCCCCCAGGTTCCAGAGAGGATGATCAGCGCTGGGATTTCTCCAGTTTGGAGGCACACATGCTTGAGGTCAGAGGAGAACCCAGCCGAGCGCTCCTGCATGCGTGCACGGAGAGCGGCAGGAATGTGCAGGCGTGTAGGTGAGGTCACACATGTAAGTTATAGGAAGTGGAATTATTACCTCAGGTCAGCTGAGGGGCACCAAGACTGAGCCGTCGCGTTCCACACACCCTCCCCCCCCCAACTCTCCTTTGAACTAACTGTTATCAAAGACAGCACGCTGAAAATAACAGTTTTAAACTTCCTTAAATTCTTCTTTAAATTCAGTTTTGACATGAACATAATTTTCACCACGACTGCTAGCTCCTCCTCTAGTCTTAAAGCACTTTTTCTCTGTCACTTGACGGATGTTTCATGCTAAAATGGTCTGGATTCATGTTTAAAGAGCCAAGTTTCAGAGCGCCCAGCCTCAGCTGGCAGGTCGGCAGTGGGACCAGCAGGGGGCGCCAACACACCCATCCTTGTACTTTTATCTTTGTGAGGACTTTCATAGGCATAACATATTACCAAACCCCTGACCCTAGCCCTGACCCTAGCCCTGACCCTAGCCCTGACCCTGACCTAAACCCAGTTCTAACCCCTTAAATCCTTCAAACAGGCCTTTGAAGCTGTGAGGACCAGCCAAGATGTCCTCACTTTGCTAGTAGAATGAGAAATTTGGTAGTCAGTATGTAGCAAGTACACACACACACACACACACACACACACACACACACACACACACACACACACACACACACACACACACACACACGACCTTAACTGAAGCGAAACACCAGCAGAGAACCTTTGAATGACGAAAAAAGCACAAGACACAGCTTTAATATTTTATTTTAAATAGTGTATAAAGCATATAAAAATATTGGACTTATATTTACAGGATAATTTCACAGCAGGATATAAATAAATGTAGAATAAGCTTTACAGTTTTAATAAATTACTCGTTTCACAGTGAGCCAGTCAGGAGAAGCGTGGCGGTGTGATGGAGGCGGGCGGGGCGGGGCGGGGCGGAGGCGTCGGCGGGTTCAGGCCCAGTACTCTCTGGGAAGCAGCGGCACGCAGAACTCGGTGCTGCACATCTGTTTGAGGAGAACCAGCAGTGAATGTGGTCAGTACACTTTCATTTCTGATGTCCACAGAGGCGAGAGGCGGTGCAGAACCCGGCTGGGCCGGCGTTTACCTGGCAGGACGCGGGCGTGGCGCCGGGCGTGTGCAGGATGGCGTCCAAGCTCAGGTCTCCTGCAGCAGCTGCGGCGTACTGGTCCACTCCAAAACTATAGCTCCCAGTATGGAAGGCGGGGTCCTGGCTGGGACTCTGGCAGGGGTAGAGGGGCTGGTCCAGGCCCTGGTTGTGGTTCTGGTCCTGCAGCTGGGCCTCCTGGCCAGTCAGAGAGCGGTGCTGGAGGTAGCTGAGGATGTCTGCTGAGGGGCCGTCGGCGGCCGAGCGGTGCCTCTGCTCCCTCCGCTGAAACAGCACCTCCTCGTTGAGGCCCAGCTGGGCTGAAAGGTGGGAGATGTAGCGGATGGTGAGACGCAGGGTCTCTATTTTGGTCAGGTTCTGTCCGGCCGGGACCACGGACGGAGGCAGGTAGGACCTGAGGTGGTGCAGAGCCTTGGTCAGATCTCTCATTCTCAGCTTCTCCTTCTCGCTGGCGCTCTCTCGCTGTTTGCTCCGGATCCGGGCGGGCCTTCCTGCCCTGCGGCCTCGTCGGGACAAGGAGCAGGGTGAGGACTTGAGCGTCCCGGCCGCCTCCGCAGGAGTGGACTGGGGCAGCTGCTGGTAGGACGGAGACAGGCTGGAGTCCAGAGAGGGAGCAGGGGACAGGGTCTCCGGCGAAGAGATGCTGGAGATGTCGGAGTCGGAGCACCACTGGCACGGCAGGCCGTAGCTGCGCCGCGGGACCGAGGAGGTATCCATGTTGTGTGGAGAGCGGCAGTGGTCTTACTGGAAAGACTGGGAAGCTGTGACTGCCGCTCAGATCTGCTGCACTGGTTTATATGTCCAGGCCAGGCAAGCAGAGGTGTGAAGTGACACCTCCACAGATCCTCACCAACCATCACTGGCAGTCACAGTCTCTCTCTCTCTCCCCCTCTCTCTCTCTCCCCCCCCCTCTCTCTCTCCCTCTCCCTCTCTCTCTCTCCCAGTGTGCACCAGTGCCTCTCTCCTCTCTGTCTGGGAAAACTTGAGCGACAGGAGTGGAAGTGTGAATTTTGACTCCTGCTCAAACCAATAAACAACTTTTTTCTTTCCTGCTTCTCCAGCCAGCAACAGTCGGCCGCAGATGCATTTTGCATGTGTGAAAGGAGCCAGATTTGCTCTCTCTCACCAACAAACGGGACAGGCAGAGTTAGCCACTGATGTCGTCTTTTAGAGCACAAGAGAGTCCAGAGGAAGAGTCAAAGGTTCCGAGCAGAAGAAGAACGATCAAGGCTGCACCTGGAAAGATGCTGAGGTCCTGGAACATGTGACTGAAACGAGGAAAAACAGCTCTGGAGAGCTGAATTCCATCACATGACCACATCTGACCAACCAGCAGGCCTGGTTCTGGTTCTGGTTCTGGTTCTGCAGGCCTGGTTCTGGTTCTGCAGGACCCAGGAGGCAGCCCTGACCCTGACACCGGTGTGGTCTGCTCTTATTACGTCAAATATCCCAGCACCAGCACCACCAGCACCACCAGTCCAGAACCATGCGCGGTTCTTCCAGCTGCAGCTCTCAGCTCCACACGCCTGATCCAAAACGCAACTTTAGTTCATGTAAACAGATTAAATGGGGCCTAATGACCTGCATTACCTGGTCAAAGCGGAGGTGTGAGGCCTTCACGCTGAGAGCTGACGGAGGTGTGACTTCACGCCTGCGCGGTGAGAACCAGCAGCGCTGCACCGTACCTGTTTCTCTCAGTTTTCCTTCAGTGCTGCGTTCAAGCGTCCATTCACCGCCTTATTAAATGGCCCCGTCTCGGCCTCAGATCTGGGATCAGCTCTGATCTGGGATGCGGGCCTCCGTCCGGACCTCAGCTCCATCACAGCTCTGGTTCAGGCTGCCGTTCAGATGAACGTGCTGCTTCATCCACTCAGGATGAGATCCAGCCTGGAGATGGTGGGAAGTGGAGCTGAACCGGGCCTGAACCCACTCTGCAGGCCTGTGGGAGCAGGGCTGGGAGTTTGGCACCTCCGGGTGCGCTGACGCCCACAGCGAGCTCCAGGCCGGGCTGGCTGCCACCTGCCTGTCCGTCAACCCCGCCGTGACCCCCAGGAACCCACCAGGGCGGAGGTTCAAGATTCCTGTGGGGACGTTCTGCTGGCACCCAGTCAAAGGAGGGACGATAGCATGAACCTTCAGAGGAAGAAGGAACCAAGCAGAGCGCATGCAAGGACTCTGTTTCAGATTTTAGAAACCAGAGGGTCCCCTGGTGATCCCAGCGTGGTCCACCTGGGATCATCTCAGAAGGGCTGAAGTCCTGTTCATCTGCTGCCCTGCTTTTATTACTCATTTATTAACCACTCGTGTGAGCTGATCAACAGTCTGCAGAAGGGTTATAAAGGCTCAGCTCCGCTCTTCCCCTCCGTGCTGCTGCTATCTGGGCCTCCAACCAGCAACCCGGCTCCTCTGGGCCTCTGGGCCGAGGAACCGGAGCAGCAGATTCATGTGTGAACCTCAGAAGAGGTCAGAGGTTGGCTAATCTGCCGGCGGAGAGGACGGAACGCTGGACGGCTCACCCAGACGCCGAGGCTCTCCTTTGATAAAGATGGAGTCTGGTCAGTCCAGAAGGGCTTCGGCCCCCACCCAGATGAGGGCGGCCCCCACGCAGAATAGGACGGCCCCCACCCAGACGAGGGTGGCCCCCACCCAGAATAGGGCGATTAAAGCAAAATAAAATAAATGCAACCGAGCCTGTTGGGTCGTCTCACTGCGTCTCCAGCCGCGCCGGCGGACACGTTCAGCCACCGACCAGAGTTTCACCTTTGGACGGGTGTGAAGCAGAAAGAGATGACGCAGCAGGGTTGGGGGCTGGGGGGCACATTCTGCACCCGAGGTGTTAAACACAGCTACAGCGGGGGGGGGGGGGGGGGGGGGGTCAGCCGAAGGTGGACAGTAAATTTTCCTCTAATTGTCAAAGGGTGACCTCTTAGAGCCCAAACCTAACCCTAACCCTAACCCTGACCCCTGACCCTAACCCCTAACCCTGACCCCTGACCCTAACCCCTGACCCTAACCCCTAACCATGACCCCTGGCCCTAACCCCTAACCTTGACCCCTGACCCCTGTGGACACAGGAAACCAACATCGTCTGCCGTTATTCTGTCCTAGATCGCTCCAAAAAAGAGACGGCGTGCCCGGGTCACTCTGACCAGCCAGGTCTGGTCCCGTGCTCGTTACAGAGACGCTGTGCTCGCTGTCCTCTAGTTTGACCTGGACTTGGACAGATGAGGGCTTTTTCACACCTCAGTTAGAGTAAATACGCCCTCCCACCACCAGGACCGCTCACACATGTTTGCTGCCATGTTTTTATAAGCTCCCCCCTTCTCTGTGACACACACACACACACACACACACACACACACACACACACACACACACACACACACACACACACTTGTACTGCTATCTTTGTGAGGACTTTCATAGCCATAATGTATAAGCAAGCCTCCTCCAACCCTGACCTAAAGCCCGTTCTAGCCCCAACCTTAAAACCTAGTCTGGACCCTCAACCAGACCGTTTGAGGACCAGCCAAATGTTCTCACCTCCCAAAAATGTCCTCACTTTGCTCGGTGAGCAGTCATTGCCATGGGAACAGCTATTTGTAACTTACAAATCATAATATACTCCTATATAAACAAAACCTAATATAATGCAGCTCTTCTTCTTCTTCTTCTTCTTCTTCTTCTTCTTCTTCTTCTTCTTCTTATTATTATTATTATTATCACTATTATCACACCTAACTACGTCCGCAGGCCCACACCCTGACCCTGACGGAGGAGGAGGGGTAGTTTCAGCGTTACTCTTGGTTGTCAAATGATTCAACCATTTTCCTGTTTCAGGGTGGACTGAGCCCTAAATGCAACGATCCTGGCTGACCAGTCCAGCATTTTACCGTCCACATAAGAGATGGTTACTGCATGGTGGCTACGCAGGAGCCGAGGGGGTGTAGTCTGCCCTGGAGGGGTAGACTATACCCTGGAGGGCTTTAGTCTAACCTGGAGGGGTAGTCTACCCTGGAGGGGTAGACTATACCCTGGAGGGGTAGACTATACCCTGGAGGGGTATAGTCTAACCTGGAGGGGTATAGTCTTAGTTAAAGTCTTATCCACCTTCTCTGACCTCCAGTCCCTCTGTGTAAGTGGTCTTAACTGTTTCCAGTTGGAACCTGAACTGGCTGAAGGAACGAGTCCTTATTAGTACTGGAGACCCCCGGGGGCCAGTCTTTGACCCTTCCAACCCAGAGTGGCTCTTTTGAACGTGTCAGTGGTTGTTCTGCCAGCTTGGGCCTCACTGGTGCTGGTCCAGCCGTAGACCAGGACACACCAGGACCGGACTGGCTGCTGCCTCTGAGGGGTTTGATGATGGCGGCCAGAGCTGCAACTGTTTGGAAGAACATTCTTTCACTCAGGTCTGAATCTGGCTGAAAGGACACGTGGAATCAGACGGGACGGTGTCTCCTCCCACGTCCTCGGGTCTGCGCCACATCAGAGGCTTCCCTACAATCATCTATATCATCTGTGTGTGTTCACACTTGGGTGTTTGCTGTCCGACAAGAAAAAGAGTCTGATATTTCCCAGGATTCAAAGTTCAGAATGTGTTTAATTTCATGTCATCTAGTTTTCAGGAAAGTGGATCATTAGCCCTCAGCGTCTTCAAGCCATGACGGAAATACTATATTCATAACAAATATACATAGGTCTATCATATGTACAACAAAGATCATTTCAATAATTCAGAACCCACACACACACAAAAACACACGCGTACCAAAGAAATACTCAGCAGGTTCACAAAGACGTTCTTCCTCAGAACAGAGACAGAGCATCACATGAAACATCTCCAGCTGCATCCTTCTGTCCTCCGTCTGTTCCAACTGACTCTACGTCATCACCGACACGACAAACACACAGTCTCAGGGAGATAGAAAAGGAGATTCAGGCGCTCAGGTCCGACTCCAGGTTGAATAAAAACAAACTCCTACGTTTAAGAGGCGCTCCATCCAGGTGCACAAGAAGGACAGACGACTACACGCAGGACAGATGTTGGAGGAAGAGGAGAAGAGGAGCAGCAGCAGCAGCCGAGCTCCAGCTGGGACCTGGTCAGGTCAAAGGTCAAAGGTCAAAGGTCCTCTGCTGCTTCCTGCTACAACTGTGGATGAACTCAACAACAAACATCTACTACAGCAACTTTCAGACACAGATGTCATACAAACTCCTACGTGTGTGTGTGTGTGTGTGTGTGTCTGTGTGTGTGTGTGCGTGTGCGTGTGTGTGTAGGACAGACAACAGTAATGGTGACAGAGATGCTGGTCAGCTCAGGGAGCTTCCAGAGGAGTAACCACAGCTTCACGGAGGCAACCACGTTTCCTTTCTTTAGCGCTGTAGCCGTGGTGACTCTGAAACACTCGTTAGCGTAGCTTGGCCCAGATGTTTCATCTTTTGTGTCAGTTTTTTAATTAAGATATAAGATTTTTTTTATTTAAGGATTTTCCCCCGGGTTTCAGGCAGCTTTAGTGCTACCAGACCTCCGCAGACGAGGAAAGCGAAGGCCAAGAAGATGGGGACGATCTTGGTGATGCCGACAAAGGCCGCGAAGATGAAGCTGGCGATGGTGGCGGCAAATTTGGAGATCCCATTCAGGACACCGAAGGCTGTCCCTCTGCAGAGGCCAAAGACACAGGTGAGATACAGGCCATTTAAGATACCGAAAGCACAACATTTCAGTCAAGAGACGGACTCTAGTCACCATTGGAGACATTTCAAACTTCAGAGTGTAGTCTTTTCCAGTAAAAAAAAGAACAAAGATCCAAATGTTGCAATAACTGATTCTTGTTTATGATTCCCGTCTGTCAATAGATGGAGAGTAAAAGTCGATGAAGGGTGAGATGTTTGAGACTGTACCTCTTCGAGGACGGGTAGAGTTCCACAGAGATGACCTCCAGTCCGTTCCAGGCCGCCACGCTGGTGGCACAGAAGAGACACTGCCAGGAAATCACAGCCGCTGGGCTGAAACTTAGCAGCAGCAGGAAAGTGCAGCCGGACGACACCAACATTGAACCACCTAGAAGGAAGAGGAGAGATGAGGCCATGCTGGAAGCCATCAGGACAAACCTGCGGGGACCAGCTCCGCTGCTGCTCACTGATTATTCTGATCCGGCCAATCCTATCCATGAACAGGGCTGACATGATGTTGCCGGGCAACGCGGATAAACTGCTCATGAAGCTGACCAAGTAGATGATGATGTCGTTCTCCACCTCGAAGTCCAGATGGCAGCCTTCTTTGGGGTGCAGGAAGGTGGTGTTCTCCATCCGACAGTTCTTAAACTTTTCCTGCCAGAGGTCTGCGGAGAGCAGAAGCACAGCATCAGTGCTAATGCTATGCTAATGCTAATGCTACGCTAACGCTATGAGGTGGTACCTGTGTTATAAAAGATGGTGTTTTTGATAGTGCAGTTTTCAAAAAAGGTGTCGGTTGACTTGATGTTTTCAAAGTAGCAGTTTTCAAACAGCGAACTCTCAAACCTGACAGACTTCATCTCAATATTTATGAACCTGAACGAGAGGAAAAGAGCAATGTGAAAAGCAACATGGAGCCAGAGTGGGTGAGTGGCGTGTGATGCAGCTCTGTAAACACACTTGACGTGGATGTACTCCGCCTCACGGTGGATCTGATTGACCAGAGAGAAGTTGAATTGGAAATGTTCCACGCGATCTCGGTAGTACGTTCTCGTGTTGGACTTGTACACCTCAAACTCCATGTACTTGAGCATGTCAGGGAACCAGACGCCCAGGCCGTGGTAGCTGAGTCACACCAGAGCACGCACAACACGTTACTGCCGTTCTCCACCAAACCACTGTTCATTACTGTTTCTGTGTCAGAGCAGATGGGAGTCCGGCAGCAGACCTGAAGGCCAGGCAGAACCAGACAACGGCCAGGAGGAGGCCCTGCAGCCTGAGCTCCGGGGCCGACAGGGACATGACGTTGGCCATCACCTGCAGGAGGGACAGACAGACGATGAACACCACGGAAACCAGCTTGGCCTGTGTGCCCCCGAGGCTGGTCTGCAGACCTGCTGCAGCATGGTCATGTGTCTGACGCTCCAGCGCTGGAAGGCCGTTCCCGTCTCACTCTGGATCTCGATGAACTCGTCCTCCTGAGCTTTTGGAGTGCAAATGTTGGTCACCTTCACAAAGACAGAAGCAACTGCTTTCAGCTCTTGATTTCAACAAAATCAAGTTCAATTCAAAGAGCCTTTGGATCAGCACGTGAATCTTGAACCACTTCATTTCTGACAGAATAAACTATGTTTGCAGTTTCCATGGTGACTGCGTCTTACGGTGAAGACCCTCTCTGGTTCTCCCTTGACCTTCCAGTTGGTGTCGTGCATCCTTTTCAGGCCGTCCAATGCTTCATCTCCTCGAGCATTCTGGGGAACACACACACACA
>BJFM01000523.1:41543-64349 GCA_016586285.1 Arothron firmamentum | reverse complement strand
CCCCCCCCCCCCCGACATCAGGCTCAGCTTTGATCTGCCTACTGTCTGGGTTAGCGCAGGGCCGTATTTAGCTCGGCGTGATGAGCGTGGTGGGAGCCGCCGTGCTCGGGACTCAGGCTACCTGCCTGGTAGACAGTGGGCGGATCTGGATGAGGCCAACATGCACCTGACTGCAGCCACCTGAACGGGTGAGTTGTGTGCGCACGTGTGCAGCTTCCTTCCAGGCAGCGTATTTGCCGTGTTCTTCATGCTGACAGAGCTGGAAAAAGAGTCCAGCGAGCAGGTCCCAGTGTGTGTTGTTGGTTTTAGAGGCGCTCCCGGCTGTGTGTGACGCCAGTCCCCGGGGCCCAATGGGACTGTGATGAAGCGAAGGCCCTGCAGTGTCTTCCTCACTGATGAAGCTCGCTGGCTTTCATGGCAACACGTGCAACCAAAGGATGGGCCGCTGGCTTAATCTCAGCCGGACTGTGTGAGGACAACAAGGCCTGCTCTGTCTGCAGCCGCGGCCCTGCGCGCCCTCCCAAACTCAACCGCACTTTTAAATAAATGGACGGCACTTCCCCTTTTGTCCCTGTTATTATGCATCATTAGTCAGCGTTGGCAGGCTGGTCAGCGAAGTCTTGAGTGCACGTTATCTTTCAGGAATATATCACATAGCCGCAATCATTTCATCAAACCAGCTAAAGGAATTATTCCAGCTTTACAGGCAACATTCTATGAAGTTCCTGTTTTTGGAAAAGCCCAGAAACTGGGGCGAGCGGAGGATTCTGGGGGGGGAAGTGAGCCGCTCGCTACTGTCATGTTCATGGCTGCACTTCCCATAAGAGAGCAGAAGCTTGGCTGGGTGCATCCAGTGTTGTGGGTCAGCAGGTTATCACCAGGGAACCGCCGCTGGCGTCACGTGCACATCTGCGCAGCGTTGATTAAACCTGCATGTTTACCACACAACGTGCGCTCTTGCCAAAGTGCTTGTTGGGCACTTTGGCTAATATTTTTAGCTAATCTGATGAAGGCTTCTGTGAGGGCTGCATCGCTCAGGATTGTCCGCTATAAACCTCTTAGCTTCCAAATGAGCCTTTCCCTCTTCTGAAACTCTGATGTCTGAGCGCGTTTGTTCCGTCTTCCGTCAGCGTTTGTTCTTCTTCCACGTTGGGTGACACTTCATTTTTCCCCCTCTGGCTGGATGAAGAGGCGGAGGACTGACAGTGAGCTGCTCCATCGATCATGGTGAGAGATTGTCAAAGGTAGTTCCTCTCACTTCTGCAAATAGGCCGACATCAATATTGGCCGCCTCCTTGTGAAGGAAGAGGTCAGTTTGGCAAACAGAAGTGCAGCTGGTTGGGAACAAAAGGCCCTTGTTGATGGTGGAGTGCTTTGTGGTCCAACGTTTTTCAAGGTGAAGATAAAACCGTGTTTGTCTGCAGGATTCTGGAGAAAATGTTGAGGACCTGAATACCTCTGGGTCGGGTGTGTCGGTTCGGCCGGTAGTGGGTCGCAGAGGAGCGCTCTTGTGTTTTTCATGCCAGAACTGAAGCTAGCCTTAGCCCCCCCCCCCCACAGGGGGTAGTTTAGCACAGAGCTGTAAAGTGATCAGGGTCAGGGTGCTGGTCCAAAGTTACAAACACCTACAAACGCCTCTGAAGCCCAGTAATTAGTTGCTGCGTCTGCCATGATACTGAAGAAAGAAGACAAAGGGCTCAATAAATGATTTACTGATGTTGACGGACGTTCTGAGCAGAGGTAGAGCTGCACAGGCAGACCATAAAGACGGCCTGCTGCTGGCGGTACAGCAGCGACTCAGAAAGGTCATATGAATGTGTGGGTGCACACCTTCACACAGCATTCCTGCAGCTTCCTCAACGAGTCCGCAGGTGATTGGGAGCCGGTTCACACAGCAGCCTGCTGGACCGACACTCTTCACCTCCGTGGGACCTGTGTGGGGCAATGAACGAATGAGTGAGTGAGTGAATGCATGAATATGTGCCCATAGCAGATCTCATCACCTTGTGGAAAGCGAGGGGGAGGGGCTGCATCCCGATGGAGGGCCCGGGCCTGATTACAGGCCAGCCCCAGCCTGCCTCACCATGAGATAAAGCTATCTGGGCCCACAGGTATTTGGTTTCAGCGGAGGGGCTAATAAACACGGAGGAGCGCTTTCACCCCCCCGCCCCCCCGCTGCCAGCCAGCGTTTGTGGGCCGCTCCTGCACAGAGGCGGCTTTTGTGTGCCCCGGCGAGGTCACGTCACCATCACGGCCTCATATCTCCCCGTGCACACAACCGCTGAGCTTGATTAAATCAACAGCCGTGGCTATCTCAATGGCCGTCAGCGCGGTGTGTCAGTTCCAGAGGGAGGAGGAGGAGGAGGAGGTGGAGGTGGAGGTGGAGGTGGAGGTGGAGGAGGAGGAGGTGACGTAGTCCGGGCTAATTTGGAAGAGCGGCGCTGATAGGCAGCCGTCAAAGCTCAGCTCATGCACTTTGCTCCGTCTGTGATGTGGTGATAGGGAGGAATGCAGCTGGAGCTAGCCTGACACAGCGCCCAGGAGGTTAAACACACATCTGTGTTAAACATCAAACCACGGCGCCTTCATCCTTCCGCCTTTATTACCTCTCATCGCCGAGGCTACGGCAGCCGGTGTTAAACTGGGATGTTCTGCCTGTATTTTATTGATGTTGCCAGCGATGTCACGACTCACTGTTAGCGTAGAAAGTTCTGTCTAGGGCAAGCTAAGGTTTGTCTTTCCTTTTTCCATGAAGCGTAGCATCCGTATTTCCGGAGCAGTTTCAGATGTAACGATCACTCTTTATGGCCGCTGACCTGGCCGAGTCTCCCTTTCCAGAGAGATGTCTGGTCTGGCAGGGACCTCCTGGTGAAATACAGCTGAATCAGTGCTAGCTCAATGCTAACTTCAACGATTAATCAAGCTCAAGCACAGTCAAACAAAGTCAGACAAACACCAGTATTTGGAATTAAAATGGATTGCTAGTAAAGCGAAGGAGAGCCTCGCTGGTGTGTTCCACTTCATTTAAACATCCAACTGCCTAATTAATACCCACCTAATGAGAGTTTCAGCAGCACATAAATGGAGACAGTCTGAAACGCTCCTCCAAGGTGTAACTGCCCCAGATAGCCCCTTAGGATTGCTCACACTTGTTCTGTGACTCTGATAAAAAAAAAAAAGCGCCTGACCTTAAAAAACCCTCTTCCTGTTTTTACTGGTCTTTTAGTCATGTGCCATGAAGATGTTTGGGTTTTTTGCACAAAGGTTCATTCTGTTAGTGGTTGTGTCCTCAGATGAAGAACTGCTGCAAGTGTATACGTGTTATTTTAGCTGCGGGTATGTTTCATTTGTCAGAGGTCATTTTGAACCTTTAACATTGTGTTTACTGTAAAAATGAATACCTGAAAAAGGTTTCTCTCCATGTTCTATGTGCAGGAAACGGTAGAAAGAGCAGTTCTCCTCACCAGGAGGTCTACTTCATCTGCTTACAACAGTATGTCTGCTTGAGGTTGAGTCCTGCCTGGGCTATCATGGCGCCCCGGTGTTGGATGGCGCCATGGGTCTATATTGGGCTTCTGTCCCTTTTCACAGACTCCTCCTTGACCATGACTGCAACCAAATTCATCAAGCGTCTTCAGGCTGGCCTGGCTGACTGTTGTCCCCATAACAGCGCCCGCAGTCGCATTCTCCACCTGAATGGGTTGCCATTGTTAAGTTTGACCCAGAAACCCATCGTCTCAGTTCTCATCGGGCACTTTGATGATCATTCCTGAGTGTAAAACCCCTCTGAGTCCACTTCTGGACATCTGGAAGACACTCAAAGGAGTTCCAGTGAGTAGAGACCAGTTTGTGCCACCAGGACGGTGTGTGACGGTGGAAATGGCCCACCATCACTGCACCAAAGGTGATGATGGAGTGGTTGTGGAAGGAAAGTTTGTTCGCTGCCAACATCTTCTAATGGGATCATTGTGTTTTCTTATGCAACGCGACAATGTGACAAAGCCTCTGTCGTTGCAACACTGTGCACACGTCACACATTAAAGCAGATATTTCCAGAGCGAGCGGAGTAGCTGACACCCGGGGACGTCCTCAGCATGCAGTTGTGCTGAAGACTCTCTCACCATTGTAGGGGACAGGCTGATTAATGGATTGTGACGCTAATCCTATTCATTGTCCATTCCCGCTGCAGTCACATGGCCATTAAGGCTTATTCTGATAGCCAGGGGAGCTGTGAAGTCATAACAGCTTCATTCAGAAGCCCGACGTGATATGTCTCCACTATTATCCCCATACTGAGGGCTTTTTATGCTTTCATTTATGAAGCTATTTACCCCGGCTGTGGGCTGGTGCGTGGATAATACCCCATGACTTTGTGGGTTCATGGGCAGGCACGGAAGTCAGCCTTGGCCACCGGTTCAGATGCGCTTTCCACCCCAGCTAATGGAGCTAGGCTAAAGGCTGCGTGCAGCCGCTGTTGCGCTGGACTTGTGTAATCTCTATAAAAGGTGTCGGGGTGCTGTAATGTGATCTAGAGCAGATGTTATTTCTCAAAATCTTTCTCTGAGCAGGAAATAAACCTTTCCCCAGAGCGCAGGCTGATCCAGGGGATTGGTTCAGGTGTGTGGCTGCTTGGGGGGAATCATGGCAGCGTTTGCGGCTCGTTTGTGTCTGGTGTTAATGGATATTAATAGCAGCTTGTAATGGCTGGTTTATTCCTCCCCCAGTGAAGCTAACAGTGTTGTTTCTGTGGCCACAGACTGTCAGGGCGAGCCACCGTGAGCCGGGCCCACGGCCACCTCTCCTTCAGGGGAGCCTCGCGTCCTTCCACCCTCACAGGTGCTGTGGGACCCATTCCTGTCGAACCGGTCTGGGTGTGTTGGTACTGGTCTTCCAGCACCGATGAGCCTGCTGTCAATGTGTTGTGAGCCTGGGCTCTGCACCAGGAAGTGATGTCAGTGCAACCCTTTATCTTTCTCCAGTGGTGTAAAATCTGCTTCCCTTTGCTTTGGTGCACTAAAGATGGATGGAACTGACGTGGATGGAAGCAGGTTGGCACGTCAGCTAGCCCTCAGACGGGCCTCTCGTGCTGAGGAGGCCCTGGTTGGAACACTTTTGTGGTCGGTTTCGCTGCTCTGCCTGTAGCATCGTCTCTTTGTCCATTTTTGCGCTTCAGAACTGTGTTCGGAGCTTTCAGTTCTGCTTCTCTTCAGGGAATTGGCTCTTTTGCTGTTTTAGGTCCTCTTTTACAGTTGTGGAGAAGTTGTTGCTGAAATATGTGACGGCATGTTTTCTCACATTCACCCAGAGTGACTCTCAACATATAGACTCAAGCAGCTGCATTAAGGGTTTTAAATAATTACACAACCATGTAATCATGTGAAGGGCTCTTTTAACGGTCAGGGAACCACTCATATCCAACTTAGACTGGACAAAACCCAATAAATGTGATACCAGTGGCATTAATCTGCACTTGGAGGCCACAGAACTGTGCAGAGCATCATCCTCTGGTGGACGTTTTCACCTCCTGCTGCAGCGCTCCAACGCACAACCACCTTCTGGCCAGGAAATGTCAGCGCTCCCCCTAAAATGTACACTGGTTATCACATTCATGTGTTTATACAGCTCAGGAACATCTGAGCTCAGCTCGGTTGACGGCGTATTTCACTTGCGTGGAAGCACAGCTGAGGAGATTCACCATGAAACGTTTGGTGCCATTGTGAGAAGTCTGTGTGTGTGTGTGTGTGTGAGTGTGTGTTGGCTGTGAGCGCCAGTGACCTGGTGTGAATATGTGGAGAATGTTAAAGAGGGTGGAGTTTATTTAGGAGACTGACAGCTTTGCATTAGCGGCAGCGCGTTATTATCTCTGCCCTCCGCAGGCAAAAGTGCAAATGTACCAACGTGCTCCAGATAAGTGCTGGTCAGCACCTTCAGGTTAGCTGAGCTCGGCTGCACAGCAGCAGCAGCAGTGTTACGGAAATGAGGTTTGGAGCGCTGGCATCGGAGGAGTGGCCCCAGGCCTGCCGGAACCGAGATGTTCCCTGTCAGTGTGCGGGGTTCTTATCATTGAAAGGTGTGTGTTTGTTGCAGGGGCCCGTTCCTGGCCCAGCGCACCGAGACAAGAGGATTAGACTGCAGAGTATTATTAGCCCCGCCGCCTGCTCCCTGACCTGATCCGCCTAATTCTAGCAGGAAAGGCTTTATTTTGAAGACAAATGTTTGCGCTGGCCCCGCCGTGCCCCGGCGCTGGCCCTGGTGGCGTCTCCTGCTGGACTCAGGAGGTCCCGGCCTCCCTGGCTGTGGGCTTCAGCAGCGCCGAGCGCCGGGGCCAGCAGCCGGGACTGGCTCTGGGGCCAGGGAATGGCAGACAAAAGAGAGCTGTCTGTCCAGATGACACGCCCCGGCTCTCGGACCTGGCCGCCGCCTGGAGTTCCTCTGACTGGAAGTGGGCCAGAGTCTGTGTCCAGAGGGGAACTCAGAGCTTTCCAGTCCATTTGTCCTGACGTCCCTGATCGCAGGATGCCTGTTTGGATGTAATTACACACCTCCTGCTTTTTGACCGGGTGCCCAGGAATCAGCTTTGAGGTCTTTGCGCCCCAGACTTGGAGTGAGAGCTCCAACGTCAACATGAGCCAGTAAATCCTGCTGCTGATCTTCCAGGATCAGCTGAAAGAAAAGGGCGGCTCAGAAGTCTGCTTTGGTGGTGAAAAGCGCCTTTCCTCCTGTCTGCTGGGCACGTTTGGACGCTGGCTCAGGACGGAGTCTTGAACACGTCTTGTTGCTGCATTAACAGACAGCCAGCATGCACGACGGGCGCGTCTTCCAGCACAAACCTCCATCATCGTCTCTGTCCTGCTTGGGTCGTCCCAAAAACAGGCTAAAATCTCCACATCAGCCAGGCTGTTCTTCCCACTGGTGTCCACTCCTCTCCGTGCACGTCTCTGTGTTATTTGTAGCATAATCAGCTGATGCTGGTTTCCTGGCGAACATAAGGCTTGTGTTACCAACTGGTGCTAACCGCCTCCCTCCATGCACACCCGCCGGGCTGTTTTGGGTGGAGGTGGGCAGCTCGGCGGAGCTCCAAGCTCTCCCCGCGCTCTGATTACACTGTTAATGCTGTTTGTTCAATAAAAGCATTCCTTCAGATGAATGATGACACGGCTGAGCTGCGTCAGCGTCCCAGGCCGTTTTATCTGCTGGTGCTGACTGATGAGAGGTGGAGGACCACATAACATCTCCTCTGTCTCCTCACAGGGTCCACTGACATGAAACTCAATCCACAACAGGCTCCGCTATACGTGAGTACCATCCTTCATGCTTTCCCCTCGCCGTGCACACTCCATCTCTTCACATCCCTGCGCTCCGCCTGCCACCTTCCACAACTGCTCTGCTTCAGGGCCGAGCGAGAGGCGCCACAGCCCTTTTATTAGCAGTGGCAACAATTCTGTTCCTGCATGTGAATGGATGAGTCCTGGTGTGAATTATTGAATGAATAACAGGCAGTAGCAGCTATGTGAACGCGCTCTGCTGACCCAGATCTGGGGGAGTCTCCTCCTCTTCCTCCTCTTCCTCCTCCTCCTCCTCCTCCTCAGACTGTGGTGACTGTGTGTTTTACCCTCTTGGCCTTTTCTGCCCTGACAGACTCACCGTTTTGGTGTTTTACCAGCGAACATGATGACAGTCTACACACACACACACACACACACACACACACACACACACACGCACACGCGCATCAGTGCTGGTGGACCATGTGACCTTTCTGTCATGTGACGAGCTGCTGCCTCATGGATGAAGGACGGTCCTCACTGTGGCCCGCGTTAACGACGCTTCAATCATCAACAACGAAATGGTTTTTAACAGAAATAAATGGCCGGCCCAGCGTTGGTGCACGCTTGAAGCTAACCTTTAACCTGACCAGCTGATCGGGCTCATGGTTGATCAACCATGAACCCGATCAGCTGGTCAGTGATCAGACAATGTTTCTGGCTGTGGTAAATCCACCTTCTGCAGACTCTGCTGGTGCGTCTACCTGTTCTCCACGGTTGCCCTGTGATGCCACGCCTGAGCGGTTTAGTCAAACCAGTGCAGCAGATGGTTGATGCTAGCGTAGCAGCCTGTTGTCGGCCTGGCCCCAAAGCACTTCTGCATCTGATTTAGTAATTTTCTGCCTGTAAATACCTGGTGGTGTTGGCGATGGTGCCTGGCTGTGTTGGTCTTTCCGTCCTTAGCGTAAAGCTAAACATTGCTCAGCTGCTTCCTGTTAGCCTGTTAGGTGCCTGGGCCACGGAGGAGACAGTGCGAGGCCCTGAAAGCCCCACTGAGCTCTACCTGAATGACAGGAGCCGGCCTACAGCGTCACACTGCAGCTCCACTCACACGCATGCATATTTAAATGGAGGGCCAGGCTCCTGGCCCCCAGCTGGCCTTTAGAAACCAGCTCTTCTGTTTCCAAGCACCTTAATTAGCAGCCCAATGGGCCAGCAGGCCGGCGTCTCATGTGTCATTACCAGCTGTGCACATGCCTCTGACGTGCACATTCAGAACTTTTCATTTGCTCCTGTAAATTAGAGTGATTCCGCTTCCATTTCACCGTGGCTCTTCTCATATTTATTGCTTGCGTGCGTTTTGGCTGCGCAGCTGTTTCCTGTTTCACATCCCTCTGTCGCCACCTCCACCCCCCGCTGATGCATTTGCCTCTGAAAGCAGCCAGAGCGCTTCTATTTATCTGCTCTGTCATAGTCTTTAAATTAAGGTTTGTTCAGGCCTGGCTTCCAGGGAGGGTACCCCCCGAACCCCCCACCCCAAACCCGACGCAGCGTCCGCTTCAGTCGGAATCAGCGTGATTGTCTGGGTTTGTGTTTAATGTGAAAGGCTCCTAACAAAGGAAGGCAGGTGGTGTGGAGGTGGTTCTGCATCTGCAGCACCCAGCTCGCGTCCTCGCCGCTGCGACCTGCTGTCCTCGGCCTTGCGGGTGGAGCGGCTACCGCGGGCTGTTTTCTCCCAGCAGCCTCGGGGCGTTGCGGCTGCCTCTGAGCACGCTTGCCCTCAGCAGCAGCAGCAGCCGTCGGCCCCACAGGCACCCGTCAGTTGCCAGGCGGCTGTTCAGCCTGCAGGAGGCAGAGCCCGAGGCCACACCTTCGACCCTCGGCTGTCCTCTCCACCAGCCTGTGCTGGCTGCTACGTCAGGTTTGGTGCCTCACTGGTGGGCTGAAGCAGGATGAAACGGGCCATTATTCCTCCTCTGTGTCCCCCACTGGAAACCAGCTCCTTTTGAACAATATCTCTGTTTTGTCAGTCCTCCTCTCACTCTGTCCTCAGACAGCACTGCATCATTCCCCTAATGCCTCATGCACGCACTCACACACACACACACACACACACACACACACACACACACACACACACACACACACACACACACACACACACACACACACACACTCTCATACACCCATCTGTCACTTCAGACGGGAGCAGGCTGCACACTCCTCTCTGTGTGTGTTCATTCATTAAACCTCAAATGTATAAAATTCCATCATGATTTATGTCCAGAGTCACATCAGCAGACTCGCTTTTCACTCCAGTTTCTTTTTCGGTACCTTTTGATTAATTTTTAGCAGCATTTTGAGCTGCAGCTCAGCCTCCAGGACTCCTGGCCTCCCTGTGGTCACTGACAACATTGCAGTGAAGCAGAAATGGCTCCTCTTTGCTTCTCTGCTGTTTAATGATGCAGTTTAATGGATACATATTTCTATTTTTTTATCATTGTAACATGAATAAAGCATGCAGCCATGACTCGGATGATGGAATGTGAAAGTAAAAGAGTGGAACTGCGCTCTGGCATTCTGCACAAAAACAGGTTTTGTTGACCGCTGTGATTGGATTGAAGCCTCCATCACTTCAGATTTGGTCTGTAGCCTCAGACTGATTAATCCTACATGAGGAAAGGTCGTGTTTCTCTCTTCAATATGCACACATCGCTCTGCCAATAATCCACACAGTCATGATTGTAATTTTAAAAGGATCAAGATAAATGGGTTAGAAACTGGAGTCAGCTGCAGCTTCTGGTGGGATCGGGCAGGTCCTCTGTGAAAGACCCCCCCCCTGAGGACATGATGAACCCATCCCCACCTGTGTGAACGGCTGGCTTCTGCTAGGTGCATTGAAACAGCGTTTCCTTCCTCTTCTTGTGTGTGTGTGTGTGTGTGTGTGTGTGTGTGCGTGTGTGCGTGCGTGCAGGGGAGGTGTGTTGTCACCGTGCAGCTCACGGAGGAGGAGGCGGCTGCAGATGACGGTCACGTGGATTACTTCCTGCTGTTTGTTGGCAGCACACAGAGGCACCTGACCAGCACTTTGAGAAGCAGTCATGACACCCTGCAAGCACTTTGTCCCGGTAAGCCCCCCCACAGCTTCCCCTGGGGTGAATCGGCCATGCCAGCCGTGGTGTTTAAGCCAGCAGGGCTTCACGCTAAGCGTCTGTTTGAGTATTTAATTGACTTTGCCAGCTTGCTGTGGTTCCAGGTTCAGACCAGCGCTCACAATCTCAAAAACGGCATGTTGCCACCTTACAAATAAGAATGGAATACCTCCATTCTGACTTCATGCATCCATCAATTCAGGTCTGGCTCACTGTATCATGGTGCTCTCTTTGCCATGTGTGGAGTCCTAGAGCTGTGGGATTAACAGAACAGGTTTAAAGAAGAGGGGAAAGCAAAGGAGCTGCAGAAGTGCAGCATGTGAGGAGCTGCTGAGATAAATCAGGTAGTCTTTGACCATCTTCAGCTGCCAGATCTGAGCCATGTTGGCAGACTCTTCATGACCTGGAGCTAATAAACGTTAATGATTGATTGAATGAAATAGTGAGCATAATGTTCTTAGATTGTTTTTACTTCTAGAGAAGGTGACCTTGGTAGAGACAATTAAACAGTATAAAACCATCGAGACTAGTAGAGAATTAAATGTGACAGTCAATGATTACATCCTCAGTCTTTTTAGAATTATTTCCCCTGTTTTCTCCATCATGATTATCTGTAGGACTTTACAACTCCACGCCGTGGCCTACGGTTGATTATCATGTAATCAAGTTTAGACAGCATGGTGAGAAGAAGTTCTATACATCACAGGAGGAGTATTACATTTAAATAAAGTTGCATTTTTAACAGAGGTTTTAAAGAGAAATATGGAGAATCTGCAAAGCGACAGTGCTTTTATCCAGAGGCAGATCCCATGAAGAGCACAGAGGCCGTTTCTGCTCAATATCAACAGCAAACCTCCCATTTAAAGTTCCCACCTCAGAGGACTATAAAATCAGAAAATTAATTGCAAAAAAATACTCTCGTAGATGATGTATGGGTTAATCCACGCTGCACTATTGCCCACACTAACTTTAAAAGGGTACTAAAGCGTGCCAAAAGTTCAGGCTGTTTCATTAATGTGGAGGGTGGAGGGTGTTATCCTGCTCTCACCGCGCTCTTATGGCTCTAGAAGAAGGTAATAAATGATTAATCACCCAGCGCCGTGTCCTCGATTTGAAACTAATGTTGTGATTTAGCAGAGAGAGAGAGACAGAGAGAGAGAGAGAGAGAGAGAGAGAGAAATCACCTCATTTGACTTTTCCTGCGCAAGCAAAGGCAACATGGAAATCAGCATTAGCGTGCAGAGGAGCGGGGCGCTGCAGCGGCAGCAGAAGGAAAGCGCCCCGGCAACGTAAAGCGTCTGCAGGCTGCAGCGCTGCACTCGCAGGTTATTGATCCCGCCTCCATCCCAGACGGGGCAAAAAGGAAGCTGAAGGCGTTAAACACAATCATCCTGTTAAGAGCTTTGCAGAATTATAGTCGTCCCTCAGGAAGGTGGGGGTGGGAGGACGTGTTGCTTTCTACGTGGAGATTAGAGCCGCCTCCTCCACCCTCCATCAGCACACGTGAGGCTGGAGCAAGCGAATCTGTGACCAGGCAGAAGGTCACAGGATGGATTCCACAGGCTGCAGTGGAGAAGCGGCCGCAAATAAATCAGTTCTTCACACGGACTGAGAACGCGCCTCCTGGTTTCTGCCCACTTTCCTATTAGTGACTAATGTACACATTTCTAGATGCTTTATTTGTCACGTATGAACGTACACCCACAGTGAAAGGGGAACACAGTCAACACCATGCAAGAAATATATAAATGTAAAATACAATAAAGCAAAATAGAATTACAGTTCAGGAAGATTATACATAATGTACATATGAATATGATATGTAAATAGCAGCAAACAGACTCTGCATCATATACGTAGAAACAGCCACAGACAGCGGTGCATCCAGCTCTTCCAGACAGGAGTCCAGTCACCTGCATGTTTTCCTGGTGGGGGGCCTGAATGGGAACGCTGGAGCAGAGCTGGGTTTGCTCTTCAGGGCCAGTGCTTTA
Organism: Arothron firmamentum; assembly: GCA_016586285.1. Lineage (NCBI taxonomy): Eukaryota > Metazoa > Chordata > Actinopteri > Tetraodontiformes > Tetraodontidae > Arothron > Arothron firmamentum. The sequence continues at coordinate 51,941 of BJFM01000523.1, read as the reverse complement.
TTGTCTGCTCTATTCCTTGTTTAAACGCTGGACACAAATGTTGACTTTATTGCTGTCTATAGGCTAACTGGGAGCAGTGGTGTGCTAGGTTTTCTGGTTGTTAGTGCAGCTGATGCGTCTGTTATGTGATGACCTATAGAACCACCATCACTCACCTGTCCGCCCCTCTTGCCCTGCAGCTCATGACTGCTGCGAGGTGGTGTTTGTCACCTTGTGTTCCTTCAGTCCAGCTCTTGTCCAAGCCCCTGAGGACCACCAGTCCTGTGTGGGACATGTTCATCCATTAGCTGAGCAGAAGTTCAGCTTTGTCCAGGATTTGGCTTTCGACATGGCCCAGTTCCTGGTAAGTGAACGCCTGCATTTGGCTTTTTCTTTTCACAATATGAGCAGAATTCCCTGCTAAACTTCTCCTGGCTGTGAAGGAAGCCTTAGTGCTGCTCTGAGCCCTCATCTGAACTGGGTTTGTTATTTTGTAAATTCTGTGGGGCTGCAAATTTAGATTAAAGGTCCCATATGATGCAAAATGCACCTTTTCACGGTTTTCACATGCAAATATTTGTAAACGCTGCCTGGATTTTGTGGGAGCTGAAGATCAGTGAATGAGCCGTTTTAAATGTCTAGTTGCGAGGTAGATAAAGGTGTTGGCCACGCCCCCTCGACACCATGGGCCGTCCTGCCTTTACTAGTAAAGACAAGCCGCCCCACGTTTAGCCAAATAAATCACCATGACTCCACCCAGGAGCGTCCTACGATCATCAAGAATTCATCCTTCTGTAGGTAGAAGCCTAACCCTGACCCCCTGACCCCCTAACCCTGACCCTGACCCTCTGACCCTGACCCTGACCCCCTGACCCCCTGACCCTGACCCCCTAACCCTGACCCCCTAACCCTGACCCCCTGACCCTGACCCCCTGACCCTGACCCCCTGACCCTAACCCTGACCCTGACCCCAACCCTAACCCGCCGACGCCTCTGCTCACTTCTCCTGTAACTCGTTAAATCCAGCGGGGAGAATCTCCTCTTTTCTCCGGCACCGTTTCACTAAATCTCACCAAAACTCACACAGGTAGCACCGACTCCACACCTGCTCTGGTCCTCACAGAAATACCATTTCTTGTAAAACTGTTGCGTAACATGGGCTGTTTAACACCGATTGAACTGATTGAAGCGAGGACGGCTGCTGTCTACTCTGAGATTGGGTTCCTGCTCTTGTGCTGAGCGTCCTGGAGTGAGTTTTACCTCCAGCACCTCCCCAAACACTCTCCTTTCTCAGATGTTGTAATCCCTCTCCACGCCAGGTGAGCACAGCAGGACGCACCGATGGCCTGGATGGGGCGCTGCTGCTGGACGAGTGTCGGATTCCCCTGGAGGAGTGTGAGCGGCTGGACGAAAGCTTGGCCCTGGCCCTGCAGCATCTGGTGCTGCCCCCAGAATGGAGCCTGATGGGGAGAAGAGTGACCCAGAACACAGGTGACTGCTGTGCTGAGCTGTTTTTCATTTCATTTACGCTGAGATCTATAGAAGTGAGGGCTAGGTGGACAGACCCTGTGGTAGAAGTGCTCATATTCTTTATTTATTCATTCCCAGGTCTATTATATTGCCACATATACCACCTGAAAAGTAAGCGGCTAGGTTATACAGTACAGTTGTAACACCAGGCTGACATCCCAGATCTCCCCAAACGGCCCAATAAAGTCAAATATAATCTCCAGGCTGCCATCACGCGCTGGTGTAAGAACTTTATTATCTGTTCCAAGAGCCAGCTGCAAAGCTGGACCAGTGGAGCCAGTACTCAGATATTCAGAGCAGCTGCAGCAGCAGCAGCAGCCTTCATTATCACGTGCATTATCACGTGCAGTGTAAAGCGTATCACCTCTGACAGATGTGAGGGCTAGAACCATCTCTGCACTCGGTGGTCAGAGAAAGCGCATCTTCAGAGGAGCTGAGCCTCTGAAGAACAGCTCTGAAGGATCCTTCTTAGGATGAGAGGAGTTTCTCTCTCTCTCTCTCTCTCTGCAAAAACCCTGATTTGAAGGCAGACGTGCTGGGAGGCTGAGTGGGCTGTGAGCTGTTTGTGCTGGGCTGGACCTCATCATAGTATCTGCTGATGCAGCAGGTGCTGATGCTAAACAGGCTTGCTCCACAGCAGCACCATCCAGCCGTGGCTGCTCATCTCCTGCAGCTCTGCCCCCTCACAGATGAGCGGGGCGCCTGTCTTATGGTCCTGGAGCTCTGGCTCCTCTTCACCAGCTAGAGGTGTGGCGTCAGTGGCAGCTAGCTAGCACTCTTTGAGCCTCCTGCGTGCTCCTGGGGGGGAGTTTGTGGGTCACACTCCTCCAGATGTTTGTCGATTCTCTTCAGGTCTCAACTTTCCACCACAGCCACTGACTCTGAGACGGGTCTCGTAGCCTCCATGCAGGCCGAACACACACACATACGTGTGTGTGTGTGTGTGTGTGTGTGTGTGTGTGTGTGTGTGTGTACTCATCTTCTGGCAGCTTTTCTAATCAGACTATGTGTAAATCCTTTTTAAGGGTGTTAGCGCGAAGGGTCCGTGCATGTGACGGGCATCCTCAGAGCGCCTGTTCAAAATCCCCCGACAGGACAGAAACGTGCAGGAGTGTTTTTGTCATGTGTGCACGTTGTTTAGAGCCATTCGCGGTCCGGTTTGAAGACTCCAGGGCTCCGGACCCGTGCCGGCGTCCGCCCCTGTTTTGAAGTGCCTGATGTCTGAACGTTTAATCGGAGAAGACAGAAACCTGTCTGGCTGTGAGCCTGAATGTGGCTGCTAGCTTCTGTTAGCAGAGAAGACCAGCCCAGCCCCCGTGTGGACTCTGATGGGCCTCTGCTGCCTGATCAAACAGAACCTCCGCTGCTGCCTGACCCAGCCGTATTTTACCTACCGAGCAACATCTCTACCAACAATCGGACCCTCTTTGATTCAAACTCCGACCGAAGTGCCAGTTTCCCCGGCCGTTGACTCTGATTACTGAAATGAGTTGAAGGAAGTCTTTAGTGGGAGATAATCTCTGTCAGGTAATTGCTGTCCATGAAGCGGCAGAGCCAGGACCTCTGGGGGCAGTTCCAGGGCTTCCTCCGCCTGGAGCTGTTGTTAACACCACAGCTTATGGCTTCATTTGGGCTTTTATGTCCGGGTGAGGCAATAGTTCATCAGCAGCGATGATGGGAACGACCCTGCTGCACGTGCACATCAGAGTCTGCGTGTCTCCATCGGCCACATTCAAGTCAGTTGTTTGCTGCTGAATTCCGCATCGCCGTCTTCCTCCTGTGGAAGGTGCAGCGTTTTCTTGGCAGCATGCGCGTGTCCGCGGCCTGTCTGCTGGGCGCTGCTGTCGGCCGCTGCGCCGCCGAAGCTGCAGGCGGCGTCCTGCCGCGGTGACTGATGTTTGCTCTAATCGGCTCTGCTTCACGACGCCAGACGCTCAGCCACAAATAGGTGTGGGAAAGGAGCAGACCTGCAGCTCTGCTCTCCATTCATCAGGTCTGGCAGATGACTGATTGCAGCAGGCCACACGTGCGCGGCTTGTGGTTCGTCTCCGTCTCTCGCCGTGCTGTGGACACACGGCGGTCTCTGATCTGAGGCGTGCCCGCTGGATGACAGAGGCGGCAAACATCTCACCGACCCAGCAGGAGCATCATGTCATCTGCAGCCGTTGGTAGAAATCAGAGGTGCTCCCTGGATGCTGATGCCTGAGGTCAAGTCAAAGCTTCCTGCTCAGGCTTTACTGGGAGCACATTTCAGAGAGGTTTTTGGGGAACAGTTTTCATTGCTCGCATTCCTGCGTTTTTGCTATTAAAGTTCTAAATCCTTCAACAGTGAGAATGAATAACATTGAGCCCAGTGCCAGGAGTTCCCTGTGCTGCCATGGCCATGTTTTCATTTCAAAAAAAGAGCTCATATGAGTTTTTCCAGTACGCATAACTAGTAATTACCTCCACACACTGCTGGAAGTCCTGGAGCCTTGAAGGTGATGTTCCAGGACCAGCGACGTTGTTTGCTGCACTCTGGACCACTGTAACGGTTCATGTACGTGCAGCAGACGGCAGCTCATCCTCTGTCAGGGTCCTGAAACAGGCGAGATTCAGAGCCAGCAGGGAAGCGTTTCCTGCTGCTCTTTGACCCCTGACCTCCCAGTCCGACGCCTGATAGCTGGAGCATGCTAGCGCTGATCAGGACGCTTCAGCCAAGCCTCTCACCGGCGGATGCATCACAACTGTTGTTTCACCACCAGCGACTGTCAGAATGAAGGTGAGGGAACCCTGCTGGGAAGAGCAGAGGCTGGATGGAGGGAATGCTGGACGGTGGAAGCTCACAGCGGAGGAATGAAAGGCTGCCTGCGCAGTTAGAGCGGAGGGCGCAGCCACAAGTGTGGACTCAGCAGCAGCGCCGGGGTTTTATCTTTCCTCTGCTGACAGCAGGGCTGCTGCCTGGTCTGCTGGGGCTGCTTTCTGCCTGCGCTGTGTTTTCCTAACGTGTTTTTCCTTCTCCTTCAGACCTGAATCCTCAGGAGACTCTGCTGCATTTTGCTGCCCGGCGAGGCCTCTGCCAGGTTACACACTTCCTGCTGCAGCAGCCCGGAGCCAGGGAAGCGCTGCGACTGGCCAACAGGGAAGGCCACACCCCCGCCGCCATCGCAGCGCTGCGAGGACACGAGCGCCTCCGCCGCCTCCTCCACAAGTAAGCGTGTCATGTGACCGGAGCCGAAGCCTGCTCCCACACACTCCGGCCAAGGCGTCGCAGAGCTTCCTAAAGGAAAGATCTCACTCCTGCTGGCCGAGCTGAGTTCTGCTGTGGCGCGTTGCCAAGTTGTTTATCAGCAGAACCGAGTCAAAGGCGTGTTTCTGGTGTTGTGGCGCGCTGGATCCCCGGGGTTCCTTAGCTGGGCGCATCTGCTGACTTGCTGCCGTAAATGCGACTAATGTCTGTCCACTGGTGAGAAATTCCTCCCATTCCTTCACAGTGAGGCACAAACACGTGAGCGTGACAGAAGCTTGTGTGGAAGTCCACTGACTCCGATGTGAACTGAAGAGATTTGTTATTCTATTTAATCTGTAGAGGCGGCAGGACATAAAGAGCTGGTGGGCTGGCCCGTTAACAGGCCTGTGCAGAAGCTGCGAACTCCTCACTGGCGCCTCTCTTTCCTTCCTCGACGGAAAGTGATGTCGCACGCAGCCTTTCTGGTGACATCAGGCGCTCACACCCTCCCTAGATTACACACAGATTTGACGGGCTGGCTGGGGTTTGTCCCCCCGCTTGCAGCCGTGTCGTTATGAGCAACAATGCGACGCACCAAACAGGGAGGGGGTGCTGGCCTTATCTTATGGTTGGCTTGTCCCACTTGAGGAAAACAAAACCGTGCACGTGGATTATTGCTAAAAGAACACTGCTGTTAGGCTGATGTCACTGTTGAAACGTTCCCTCAAAGAGCTGCGCTGGCTGGACCAGCCAATGGCAGCACAGGACGCCGTGGATGACCTCAGTGTTTGTTGCATGGCAGGGCTGAGGCGGAGCCGGAGAGCAGCGGCGGCGCCCAGACGGCCCCGCCGGCCTGCGAGGACGCCCGGCTGGTCTGCCACCTCCCGAGGCTGAACACTCACACGCTGACGGTGAGCGTCCTTCCCGGCCGCCGGCCGCCGAGCCTCCAGGAGAGCGTGGAGCAGCTGCTGCACCTGATCCGTCACCTGAACGAGCAGGTGCGTGAGCAAAGCCGCCCCGTCAGGACCTGCGCTGTCGCCCGCCGCCGTTGCCTTGTTTGTCTTTTCACCGCCCTCTTTTTTCAACCTTCAGGCTTCGTTTGTATAACCCATGGAACATCTTACGCAACGGCCGAGTTGAGGATTGATAAGAGCGAGAGCGTGTGTGTTTGTGTGTGTGTCAGGGGAAACACTAACGTGTGTTCTTTTTCTGGATTCTGCAGGGACTTTCTGTGCTGGAGCTGCACTCTGGTTCTTTGCACACAGCTGCTGAATGTTATGATGGTATGGAAGCTGAGATTAGTCATCCGGAGCCGCTACAGCAACCCAATCTCGCCCCGCGTTGCCTGGAAACCACGTCAGGGGGGAGTTTCGTCGAAAACTACTCAGCGGAATGCAGTGGTGGCGCTGACTGTGGATATGGTGCAACAGGAAACGAGCGCAACGTCTGCGTTTTGCCTGTGAGTGTTTCAGAGCCACAGGTAGGTTTGCCGGAGCTTGACCTGGGCCCCTCGGAGGACAGGGCGTGTCCCAGTCCGACCACTGGGAGAGACGGCTGCCTCACGCAGGAGGAGGCGGAGGAGGAGGCGGAGGAGGAGGCGAGAGAGGAGCCGACCGTTTCCAGCCCCAGTGTAAATTTGCTGAACAGAGGCGAAGGGGCAGAGTGTGAGCTGCAGGCGCAGAGCCTCGCCCTGGGAATCGAACCAGCAGCCTGCAGTCAACAGGCGGAGGACAGCGCCGGCCTGGAGGCTGTGATCCAGGAAGGACTGGAGGCCACAGCAGGAAGGCAAACAGCAGAGCAGGAGGCGGAGGAGTGCACCGCTGGGAGGAGGCAGGCGGAGGCCACCCCAGCAGAGCTGTCCCCAGTCAGCAGGGCCCTGCAGGCCCCCGTCATGGGCCAGAATCTGTCCCCTGAGGGCTCCACTTCAGAAGAGAAGGAGTGCTGTCAGGATGGAGGACACACTGGCAAAGAGCTTCCAGAAGACCACCAGAAGCTGTGTGATGGAGTCTGTTCTGACGGAGGTTTAGCAGCCCCTCTCTCACCGCCAGGGGACCAGCCCTGCCCGCCGATAGAGGGTGGTGATGTCATCAGGGGGCCGGCATCTCCTGTTCCACATCAGCTGATAGAAGGCCTCCATGAGGGAGAACCTCCAGCAGATACAAACCGCCTGGAACAACAGCAGGAAACGGCTGCTCAGGATCACGCCGTGGAGCAGGAGTGGGGCCCGGCTCCTCCAGCCGCTGCTCCTGCTGGGGGTTGCGGTGAAGCAGGCAGTGCTGAAGAGCTGGATGGGGAGAAGGCAGCAGAAGTCCCAGGATGCACTCCTGACCTTCAGACTCTCGGACGCTCGAGGGAAGCTACGTACGCGCACAGCCCCGATGAGGGGAGCGCACGCGCTGATCCAGGGATGACCTGTGGCCTCTCCGGGGAGGACGACAGCAGCGCTCAAGCAGTTGGAAGTTCCACCACAGAGGCTCTCCACCCCACCCAGGACCGTGTCCGTACGGAGGAGAGGGATGACCCTGAAGCCAGGGCGGCAGCAGCCGGAGAGAGGGTGGAGGAACAAACCGACCCCAGAGCTGAGGAAAGCCGGCTTCATGTGGATGCGGGTTTCCAGAACTGCTCACAGACCAAGGGGACGGGAGAGGGGGCCCGCCCAGGAGCCCCCACGGAGGACACGGGGCTGGCTCCAGCCCCCCAGGCAGCAGAGATGAGTGGGGGCACAGCTGCAGGGTCCACAGGCCATGCGGAAGCGGAGGTTGCTGATGCCGGCTCACTGACAGCAGAGCTGGTTGGTGCAGGTGGGGAACCCGTCCAGCCCACAGACGTCAGCCATGACCCGCGCCCGGAACCCCCAGACCCCACGCAGGATCGATCAGAGGTCACACCAGACCAGAGGCCACCAGACGAGGGGTTCACGCTGGCGGAGGACGTCCCTCAGCCTTCAGACGGCACCGACCTGGCCCCGGAGCCGGCTCCTGCCACCGGCCTGGCCCCGGAGCCGGCTCCTGCCACCGACCTGACACCCAGGCCACAAAGTGAGCGAGGTCAGCCCCCTGACAGCCCAGACACTCCTGGAGCGCTGGAAGGAGCACCGCAGAGTGCAGTTCACGGTGAGCAAACAGTGATTGTGGTGTGTCCCACATCAGGTTTTCTTTGGTTAGTGACACACACACACATACACACACACACACTCGTTTGTCTTAGTCTTTTTCTTGAACAAACATGCTCCCTCCGAGTGAGTCTTCTGCTGCTGATTAATGGCGTTAGCAGTGGAAGGCTAATGCTCCTCAGGGTTGCTCATGATAGCGCTGCTTTTGGGAGATGCTGTTGTGGTGCGTGGCTCTCGTGAGGACACGTGTGCACTTTTGCCCCACAATTAGCTTTCCAATCAAAATTCAGTAATTCTTCAGATTGGTTTTGTTTCCAGGCTGTGCCGCAACACAGCAGGTCACATGATGATGGCAGGCGTGAGAAGATGCCCCAGCTGTTTCTGTCCTGGACGCATGTGTCGTCTGACAGCACTTCCTTTTATACTCGCATGATCTGCGTCAGTCTCTGTCTCATGCACGCCTGGGCTTACAGTCAGCAGGCAGTCACATTACCGCAGCATGTGACCTGGGCTCAGGCGCTAAGCTAGCTAAAACAAACATGCACCCAGAGCTGAGAGGAGCCGGGACACTGTCTCCTTCAGCGTCCTGTCTGCACTGTTGGCTCATCAGGAGTGAGCGTGCTGGGCAGAGTCCAACAAAGAGAGGTCAAGGGTCAGGCTGCTGTTGTGGGGAGGGGGGGGTCATTACGGCTGGGGGGACACGTCCAACCGTATGGTTGCCTGGCAGGAGCTACTGAGACGCTTCCGTCCTTCTGGTGTTACTGATGGACATAAGAGAATGTTGTTGCCCATCAGGGGTGATGGCAGAGCTGCAGCCATGGCGGAACCCAGCAGAGCAGGACGACGTGCCGACGCTCAAACTGTGACCGTCCCCAAGGGGAAATTACAGACACAAGCGTCTGACCCGAAAGATTTGTATCGGCGTGTTTACAAGTGAGCTTATTGCGCTGTGATTATGTGTGTCTCCAGAGGTGGAGGACATCAGGTGTGAAGAAGCTGCTGCTGCTGCTGGAGAGGAAGAACCCGGTGCAGCAGAGAACGGCGCCTGGTCCACAGTAAGATCCGTCCTTCTGCTCTACTTTACCTTTAAGTACACAGTGAAATGAACAAAATCCTTTCCGGCACTTGGAACCAGACCTCATGTTCTTTGCTGCCAGTGGACTGTCAAACATCTGGGGTCACATTTGGACAACCAGGCATCAAACCTCTGCAATGTCCTTTGTTTTAGTAGGACGTGTTCCAGGGTGTATTGATTAGATCCAGTCTTGGTAAACAAGTCCACAAATCTGCAGCAGCTCCACTTAGCTGTGAGGAATGGTGCAGGCCGTCTGTGGGGACGCTGTCTTCTGCTGGGCATGTTCTGCAGCGATGAGTGGCCGAGGCCGTGCTCAGAATCCTGCTGACTGACAGATTCCTCAGCAGCCATAGGCCTCTCCACAGAGCTGCTGTGGCTCTCCTTATTCCTGGCCTGTGGTCAACAACGGCGGCTTGGTCTGAATTCCAGATGTTGTCTCCAGGATGTGGCACCGCGGCTGCAGGAGCTTGGGCTCACCAGCAGAGGGCACTGTGACCCCAGTAGCATCATTTGCTTGCTTTTTTTCTCCCCCCTCCTTCTTTTGACCAGAGGGAGAATTTAATGACCTGCCATTTGATCCTGTTGAAATTTCCTGTAATTTCTGTGATGAACAGTCTATTTGGAGCCATGATGGTGTTGAGGAAACTGCATTACTGTAGAATTTGAGGTGAAGAAAACTGCATGTTCAGACATGTGTCGTTGGCAGCTACTGTCCGCCATGTTTGACTCATTGATGAAATTAAACTCAGAAATTCCGAGCAAATAAAATTAAAAGTGGGCCAGCGATGTATAAAAGGATTAAGCACACGAGGGAGGAGAAAGCTGGAAAAGTCCAGTGGTGCTACAGCAGTACCTAAATGGCTCGGAATCCCCGGAGAGTTACCCATGAGAGCGAGTGGTGATTGGAGAAAGAAAGAGAAGAAAAGTGGTTGCAGTCATCAATAAAATATTTGTTGTTGACAGGAGGAACAAGGCCAAAGGCCGTCTCCATGATTCAGTCCCTCCACAGCCTGGAGGAACGCGTCCTGCGCTCTGACAGGCCCAACTTTGATCTGTTCCTCAGAAATGGCTGGTTTGCCTTTGCTGAGCTCCTGCAGCCCATCGTCCAAGCCCGGCTGTGGCCAAGGGTGGCGGCAGGAGCGGGTTTGAGGCTGCCTGCCTTGGCCTGGCTCAGGGACACGCGTCAGCTCCAGATATCAACACATTTGGCTGGGATCGGCAGGCGGAGAGCCGTTTGACAGCAACGCGCTGTCCTGGCTCCACCTGCAGGTTCAGCTTCAGCAGGATAATGACTTCATGACGGGAAAAATCTAAATGTCGAAAGGCCAGAACCCAGACTGCCTTCCCTCTGAGCAAGAGACACCATCGCCTGCGCGGGTGGAGAGCGGCGTTCTGCTGCTGCTGTGGCTGGCTGCAGCCAGCGCCATCGTCTCTGCAACCGAGTCCGACTGGGACGCACACCAGGTGGAGGTGTAGGTGGAGGGGGGGGGGGGG
>BJFM01000523.1:13528-28171 GCA_016586285.1 Arothron firmamentum | reverse complement strand
CCTCTCTCTCCTCTCTCTCCTCTCTCTCCTCTCTCTCTCCTCTCTCTCCTCTCTCTCTCCTCCTCTTCCTCTCATCATCTGAGGTGAAATCAGCAGCATCACCAGTGACTCTCACCTCTTCCTCTTTGACGTTGCTTCTTCCTCTTACCTGCCTCGTGTCTCCACCTGTCCTCACCTGTCCTCACGTGCCTCCACGTGTCTCCTGGCTGACTGGTTGTCTCTCTGAGTGTCCTGTCCCACACTGTCGTCCAGCGTTAACTGGTCCCTTTGTCCTGTGGGTAGAAGTCCCGGCGCTACCGGCCTCTGCGCAGCAGTTGTCCTCCCATGACGCTGCCGCTCACCAAGTCCGTGTCCATGCTCGCCATCAGCCAGAGAGACATCGACGGTGAGTGACGAGTTCAATTCCCTGGCTCTTCTTCATGTCTCTGACCTGTTTATAGATGTGTCCTCCACACACGTTTGTCACCTTCTGTCTGGTTAATCGTGCATGATGGAAACATCTCAGAACTCCTGGAAACATCTGCCTGGACACACCTGTGCAATAAGACTGTCCTGCTGTCTTTCTGTCCCCCCTTTCCTGCTCCCGCCCCAGCTGTGGGACGTTTGAGGCGTAAGAGGCGTCTGTCCATCTCTTTCAGCCTCTCCCCCCTCCTCACCAAGTCTAAGTCTCAGGCGGTGAGCGGGGGCTCTTCGTCTAGTGATGATGAGGATGATCTGAGTAAGTAACGGCAGGAGGTAGAAGACTAGAGCTTCCTGTTAGATCCCTGCTGGTGCTACGCCTGCACCCACACCTGCCTCCACCCATCCCTGCTGGTGCTACGCCTGCACCCACACCTGCCTCCACCCATCCCTGCTGGTGCTACGCCTGCACCCACACCTGCCTCCACCGCGGGTTAGCCGCTTTGGTGCAACAGTTTTGTAGCAAAACCTTTTTCAGCTGCAGGGAAACTTGTCTTCTGGGAATTCTACCATGGATATGAGGCGGCTCCCAGTAAGAACCAGTAAGAGCCAGTAGGAACCAGTAAAAACCAGTAAGAACCAGTAAAAACCAGTATGAACCAGTAAGAAGCAACACTTTGAGTGACCCTGAAGCACCATCACTGACTGAGAACCACCCCATGCTAGTAACTTTAGCTGATGGTTTGGAGGCACAGCCTCCCCTCCCCTTCCCCCCCCTCCTCCTCCTCCTCCCCCTCCTCCTCCTCCTCCTCCTCCTCCTCTTTTCTCTGCATCTTCTTCTCATGTTTTTCTCTATCTAAATCTGTGCTGATCTGAGCCTCTATTGACCCATGCGGTGGTTGAGGCGTTGAGCGACGCCGCTGACACGCGCTCTGATTATCCGGGGTCTCAGCGCCTTGCTCAAGGGCGCTTCTGCAGCTGTCCCGGTCATTCTCCATGTTTTTGCTCCACAATTGGAAGCGGGAGCCGCTCAGACTGAGCGGCTGGCCGCTGAACGGCAGCGCCGTTTAGTGCCTGGCTCAAGGACAGGAAGGTGCAGATGCTCAGCTCCCTGTGTGGTGTTTTGCAGCCTGAAGGTGGTGGTGGTTGCTCATGGGTGCTGCTGCGGTGTGTTCACCTGCTGTCTCCTCTCTCTTGCTCCTCTGCAGGTGTGAGGTCCTTGTCCAGCACCTCTGGCTCGCTGGCGTACAGGTCAGGCCGCCGCTCCGTCCACAGCCAACAGGCGTGAGTGTGCGCAGCTCTGCTGCGGTTTTAACGGTGAAATGTTGTGTGCACCAGTATATCGGAGGAGGAGCCGGGCCCTCTGCGCAGCGACACCGAGGGCCGGAGCGTCACCAAGGTCAGCCGGACCTTCAGCTACCTCAAGAACAAGATGTACAAAAAGACCAGGGTGAGTTTTCCTGCCTTCTCCAGCCCCAAACTTCCAACCGCTCCACTCTTGGCAGTGGAGGCAGCAGATGAGCTCAGTGCTCTCAGCTGCCTCCTTCCAGGGGCCTTTTTTGGGAGCATCCACTGGGAGCTGTGCCTCAGCCCCACTCTGATCTCCAGCGACGTGTCTGCACACTGTTGCACTCCCCGCCGTCCACCATGGACGGCGGGGAGTGGCAGCACTGGGACAGGCTTAGGTGGCTCTCTTTGTTTGAGGCAGCAAATGTTGGCACGTGCGGTTCCCGGCAGAACCGGCACAGAGAGGCGGAACCACAGTCTCGCTGGGATCAGTTGGAAACCAGTAGAAAAGCGGACCTGAGCTGGGTTTGAAGCAGCCCTGCGGAGGGCCACCAGGGGATCTGCTCCATACGCAACCAGGGCCGTGGTGCAGCTCTTTCCATGAGTTTGCATTCTTTTTTGGAGGCTTCTGTTGTTTTCCTGCTGTGTCATGGCAACACATCTGTTGACTGGTTGTTGCTTTATATTTTTAGATTTATTTTTTTTACATGCTGGGATTGCTGAATTCTTGTCTGTAGAACAGATTTAGCGTTTGGTACGAATAATAACAATAAAAGAAAGCCTTGAACCTGAAGAGTTCTGAATCAGCTGCAGGGTCTCAGAACAAGAGACACGGTCCAACGTCCCAGTCTGGATTAGATCTCTACTAACACTGATGAGACGTGCTATTTCTGGTCTTGCTGCTGGTGATTGTGCAGTCTCTGCAAAGAGGCGCCCGGGTGAACAGGAAGTCACACAGGAAGTGATCACTTGTCTGTGGCTTAATAATCTGTTTCTAAAGGGACGGGATTCACCCCAAAGTCATGCGAGACGGTCTCGACGCGCTGCGAAACAGCGAGCAAAGCCGATGGAGAGAGCCGCAGAGGCGTCCGTGCTCTCCCAGATGTTGGGCAGCTCTCACCGCGCTCAGGGGCCAGATGCAGCCACTCGCTGCCCCGTCCCACAACTGTCCAAACCTTGTCCCCTCGTTGCCTCTTACGGGTGTTGTTTTCCCCTCAGAGGTCAGAATGTTCTTGTGTTTGCGTGACGCCAGCCTCTGGCCGCGTGTTTTGACAGCGGGGCTAGCGTGTCGCCATGGTGTCTGTCGCGGTGGAGGGGGTCATTGCTGCAGTAGCACGTCCTGTAGCGAGCGCTTCACTTCCTCTATTGCGCTGATGGAGCCCCGGGGCTGGCCGTAGCCTCGGCCAGTCGGCGCCTGCCAGAGATGCTGTACAGAAGACTGACGGGGAGCCACCGCTTCTCCCTGAGGTGGAAGGGCTGGCTGGAGGTAGGCCTGCGCCACGCTTCGCTCTCCCAGTCAAGCTGGACTGGTTTCAGATGGATGCTCTCGCTCTCCCCAGCAAAGTTTAGCCCGTTAGCTCTTTTTGCTGCTCATTCTGGCCAGAGTGGCTCAACTTGTCACTTCCCTTTTTGACACAGCAGAACCGTGTCTTGCAAATGCTCTCAGCTTTTTGCAGTTATTGCGAATGTGCTTTTCAGTTCTGGACGGTGACCGACGCCGTCCTTTTTGCCTTCTTGCTCTGGGACGCCTCTGTTGGAGGGATCTGCTGAGCTGCTGTTGCAGTGTTGGTGGTTGCAGGCTAGCTGTGGGCCACTCAGTCTCACGCTAACTAGGAGCAACGCGGCAAAACGAGCTGCAGCTCATGTCGGAGTGTCCTGGTCCGTTTTTAAGCGACGGGCCCGGGCCTACCCAGCACAATGAGCTGGAAAGTCCATTTCCCCGTTTCCCCTGGGTTTGGGTGGAGGCTCTGTGATGTAAAGCCAAGAGAATGAGAGCTCTGTTCTTCCCAGCGTCACTTTCTGGGGTTGTGACTCAGATCAGCGTTCTAAGATGACAGCAGCCGCCGTCAGCCCGGGCCGTTAATGCGCAGGCTGCAGAAAGAGCGTTCTGTTGTGGAAAGGCCAAAGGTCTCAGCTCCAGACACTGTGCCGCTGTCGCCTGTCCTGCCGCTGCGCTAGCTCTTCATCACAAGACCGTTAAAAGTTAATGGGAGCCGTAGGAGTTCCTCAGCGATGTGTCCTGGGAGCGCTGCTTCTCCTCTGGGCAGATGTGCTCTCTACTGGTCAGCTTCCAGTTGTGCTCATGTGAACCAAACTCGCACCTAAAAGGGCAGTTTGAGGAGATTCTTAATGAGAGACTGTGACGTCGGCGTAGGCGGGAGAGCCCGCTCTGCTGCAGAAGCCCCCTGCTGTGCAGAACATCAGTCACTTGGCCGCTCTGCTGGATTCAAATTGAATTTTATCAGGTTGCCCAGATGCTGCTGCAGATGGAGCAGGTCAGCAGTAGCAGATCGGACCATGCAGGCTCATTTCCCAACATGGGATGACTCACAGGCTTTTATTTACGCTCTAATCAAGTTCTCAGAAATACCTTTGCAGCTCGTAGCAAAACCACAGCTCAGAGGCTGCGGAACCCTGGTGTGATGGCCTCAGCTGTCTCTCCATTAGCCCGCTTTTGCAATCTTGTCGTTTGCAGCTGGTGTCTACACAGGAAGCCGGCGTGTCCACGTCTGTGGCTAGCTGTGTTTTTTCCGTCCACTGTCCATGTCGTCTGGACAGCTTATCTGCGGCTCAGCAGCCAGTGGCTTACTGCTCTGGAGCCAATGGGCCTTCAGGAGCACCCAGTCTGCACTGCTAGCTTAGAACAGGAAAAAGCCATTTGCATTAATGAAAAAGCAATCATTTTATTTATTTACCGCAATTTTTTTTATTTGCAGTTAATGAAGTGAGTGAAATATTAGATTAGCTTCAAAAGGCATGAAGTCACAGGTGGCTCTCCCTTTATGTTTCCAAGAAGGTATTTTTATTGTCACCTTTTACATTTTCAAGACAACAGAAGCCCAAAGTGCCCGTCTCGGCC
Organism: Arothron firmamentum; assembly: GCA_016586285.1. Taxonomy (NCBI): domain Eukaryota; kingdom Metazoa; phylum Chordata; class Actinopteri; order Tetraodontiformes; family Tetraodontidae; genus Arothron; species Arothron firmamentum. The sequence continues at coordinate 23,406 of BJFM01000523.1, read as the reverse complement.
CCCTGCAGAGGTCGTGCGTGGCGGCGCCCCCCTCTGGCCGTTTCCTCACGCCTCCATGGGACTCGTTTCTCAATCAGTGGTGTGGACGCTGCTCTTCAAACCTCTGATGCTGAACTCTGCGTGAGGATGCAGGAGAGGTTTCACCCAGGGGTGCCCACACCTCACGCCACTGCATGGAAATCAGGCCTCCTGCGCACGGACACGTGCACACTTTCAGACATTTCAGGCTTGAGGTTTTCGCTGTGATGTCACTGCCGGCTGCTGGGTTGTAGATCTGCGTGCGTGATGGTTGGATCATCCTCGTGCGCAGGAATCGGCCTTTCAGTTCATGACAAAAACCACCACTTCGTCTTTTTCCGTTTTACAGGAAAAGGACAAAGAGAAAAAGGAGAAAGAGAAGGATGCCAAAGAGAAGGAGAAGAAGGTCATTAATGGGCACCAGTTCACGCCAGTCGCTTCGGTACCGGGAGGCCAGTGCTCCCAGTGCAGCAGGGCTTTCAACAGCAGAGAGGCTTTCCTCTGCACACGTGAGTACTCCCATCCAGCCGACTCCGCTGCAGTGCTGGTTCAGACGTGAGTGCCGTGACCCCGAGACGCGACGCTTATCAAGAGTATTTAAAGAACGATTGTAGGTTATTTGCAGGAGAGTTTACGCTAGTAATAAAGTTTAATAAAAACATTTTCAAGCAAAAACCAGTTGGGTAGAAAGAATTCCTGACTGGCTTTGAGTGAACGTGCATAGATGTTAGCTTGAAACCAGCCACAGAGCTGGTTTACCCTGAAGCAGCAGAAGCAGCAGAAGCAGCAGCGCTTCTGAAGAGGACGCAGCTGATTCCATCTACGTGCGGCAGGAAGGCCCAGTTCGGCTCTCCACGGTCCCGGTCGGCTCGGAGTTCTGCAGAAGGAGCGTCTCAGCTGGCGTTGCTTCCAGCCGGTCTGCTCGGAGGATGTTTTTTATCGGCCTTTTGTGCGCGCAGATGTTTGGCTCGTTCAGAAGCAAACACAGGCGGCCTTTGTCCGTGATTGCTCCACGTTGTTCACTGCCTAGAAGGAGGATGCAGTGAAATACTCAGTGAAGTCTGGGAGGAGAAGAATACTGCGATTGTAGTGCGCGAGTGCTAATTGAACACACTCAGAAGGTTTTCTGCAGCTCTTGTGGTGAAGGTGGGAGGGAAATGGAGCCTTCAGCATGAAACCGCTGCCCTTCTTCCCTCTGAGCTGCTCAGGGCTGTTTTCCCCCGTCTCTGACAGCAGCAGGGTGTTGATGTAAGCCCGTTGTGTGTGTGTGTGTGTGTGTGCGTGTGTGTGCGTGTGTGTCTGATAGCAGACACTTTCTCTTGCAACATGTCTGTTTAAGTCACCGTTGGAAACCTTGTGTGTGAAATGAGCGGAAACTTTGCAGCGGCTGCTAGAGAAGGCCGATCCTCCCTGCTGGGACTTCCTGGTTGGCTCTACTTCTTCTTCCGCTGCTGTTTTCTCTGCCCGTCTGCTGGGTTTGTACAGTGACGGCGGCGGGCTCCAGAGTCTGACAGTCTCAGGTTGAGTCCACAGGCTGCCGTCACTCAGCTGCTCCTATTTTAGAGCCTGGAAGGGTGACCCCTGCTCCCGGCTCAGATGAGAATGTTTACATAATTGAAAAGTTCCCATGTAAGTCCGGCTGCAGTGCATGTGCCCGGGTCACTCCTCCGACCGTCTGTTTTTCCCCTCCTTCGTGAGCAGTGTTACTCCTAGATTGCATCACATGCTCTGGCCCGGTCTGGCTTTCATTAGTGGGCTGGTGGAGTTTCCTGGCCAGCGCAGACTTCAGCGTTTCCATGCAGCCGTGACACCCCCACATCCTCCGTCATGGTGGTTACCCAGCCTTTTCTTTTGCAGACTGTAGCGCCTCTGTCCACAAGAGCTGCAGGGACAGCCTGCCGTCCTGTGCCAAGGTGAAGATGAAGGTAGCCGCTCCCTCCGCCTGTCACCGCTCCGCCATTCTGTCCTCCCGCAGCAGAGAATGACCTGTGCATCCGTCTCTTTGAGCAGCTTCCCAAGCAGCAGCCGACGGTTTTGGAGCCCAGTTCTGCTCCTGCAGTCACCATGAGGAGCAAAAGTGAGTTTTCCAGCCCGCCTCCACCTCCACCTCCACCTGCTGTTTGATACTCCCTCCGTGTGGATGATTTCATTCAGTCATTTTACATCAGCAGTGGATGTTGCAACTGTAAACACCTGCCTGTGAGTTTCCTCTGGGCCTGAGTGGCTCGACAGCCTCCTGAAAGTGTCAATTTCCTGAAAACAGCCTTTTGGTTCAAACCTGTTGAGCAGAAGCTGCCAGTTGGAGAAAATGCGCCGCTGTGCCGCGTGAATTAGAGTGAAGCTTTGCTGATCACGTCTCCTCACACACTCCTGCTGCTCCAGTCTCCCGCGTTCCATTTAGCTTCCTCCTCTTCCTGTTATCTTTTCCCCTGCTCTCCCTGCACAGCCGTTCTCATTCTGATTGATTTTTCCACACTGATGAAACTCTTAAAAACGCATTTAAATCAACTGATACGGAGCAGCAGAGGGGGTGGATCCGGTTTGGCCGCACAAGCGACACTTGAGTGGAGAAGTCAACTCACTAGTTTTGTCTTTACATTTGGAGAAATATGTGAAGAGTAGTTCAAAGTGACGTCGCTCCCACTTTAAGATCCGGCGGTTGTCTGCAGACTTCCTCACTTTTCCAACCTTCACTCTCCAATGATCACTGAGATCGAGCTGGTGTCTCTGATGTCCTCTGTGCAGCAGCTGGGGGGACGAGGGAGCGCCCCTGGTCAGCCATCCTGTCCCCGGAGGACCACTCCTCACTGACCCTCCCATCATCCCGGAGACACACCAGCATCATGGCTTTCCATGGCAACAGCCTCTCAAAGAGCCTCTCCATCAGCAACATTGCTGGGTATGCTGAGCTGCCACACGTGTACGTAGTGATGCTAGAAGAGAAATCCCCTCCTTTATTCATCATTATTTAGTGCTTGTTACCTTTTCCCAAAGTTCTGCTTCTGCAGGCCAACCTGTGTTTCTTCTTTCTTCAGTCCAATGTTTGAGGAGATTCCCATTAGAAGCCTGCGACACCTGTCTCAGTCCACCGACTCCCTCAACAGAAGCAACCAGGTCACCGAGTCCATGGAGTCGCTCACCGATGAAGGTCAAAACACGCTCAGCGCTCACTACTGATCCACGGGCACAGGCCTGTGGCCTGTGGCCCGGAGGCCGAGGGTAACAGCCCCACTCTCCATGCAGGCACGGAGATGATGGACGGCCAGCTGATGGGAGAGTTTGAGGCGGAGGCAAAGGAGCTGGAGGCTGATTCCTGGAGTTTGGGGGTGGAGCAGCAGTACCTGCAGCAGCTGGACAGAGAGCTGGTGAAGAGGCAGGACGTCATCTACGGTGCGTCAGTGGGAGGTCCCTCAGATTAACGCAGCCCCGGCGATGGGCACCTGCAGCTTTTCAGGTCATGGCTCTGCCTGACACACCGTTCCTGTACCTACAGATCCTACAGGATTGTCTAAATGGTCTAAATTGAGCATTTTTTCCACTGAATTGATTGTGAATGACGGAGCGGCTCTGTGGTGTGAAGCATCAGTCTTCTGTGTCTTCCAGAGCTGATGCAGACAGAAATGCACCACATCCGGACGTTGCGCATCATGTCCGAGGTTTACAGCAAAGGTCTGCAGAAGGAGCTGCAGCTGGAGCTGCAGACGGTGGAGAAGCTGTTTCCGGCTCTGGACGAGCTCCTGGACCTGCACACGCAGCACCTCCTCCGCCTGCTGGAGAGAAAGAGGGAGAGCCAGCTGGAAGCAGGGAGCCTGGATGGAGGCATCGTCATCAGCAGGATAGGAGACCTGCTGCTCAACCAGGTCAGAGCCGCGATCCTGGCCCCAGATATTAATAATCTACAAGAAAAATGATGCTCAGCTTGGAAAAGGTTGTGTGCTTTGATGTTTACCAGCCAGGATCAGAGGTGAAACATCCTCCAAAGACTCCAGTTGCTTTTTTAAGCTAAGAGGTTTCTCTCACCTAGAAGACTGAGAACATCCACCCACAAGAAACATCATCTTCCACCGCTCTCAATGAACAATCCTGTTCATTTGAACCCACCGAGGGCTGAAAATCAGACCACTTTGGTGGATTTGAAGTCAAGTCTGGTGGATTGTAAATGCTGAAATATGAAGCTTGGCCTGTCAGTTTGCGTGTGCACGGCCCCCGAAGCAGGAATCAGTTTGACCTGATCAGCCTGGGGCCCGCCGTGCGTTTAAGCCTAATCAGTCAATATCAGCCAGGTCGAAGTGCCCTGAAGCCAGGCCTGCTGCCTTTCTGCTGTAAAGCAGCCATCTGCCAGGACCTGCAGCCTTTCCTGCCTCTGCTGCATCAACCCTCCAGCTGTGCAGCAGCTCCGGGCTCTGCGTCGCCCTCCTGCCGTCATGGCTTTCATTTTCAGAATAATATTCATAATAATCGATTCTAAAATGATGAAAGCACTGAATTCTATCAAACATGTATGTCAGGACGGTGGTGTTCGTGCTGGACGTGACTCTGCGATTGCTAGCAGCGCAGCAGCCGCTCTCTCTGCTGCGCTGGTGTTCACGCCCTCCTCTTTAATCTGACTCTAGTTCTCCGGGTCCAACGGTGAGACCATGAAACGGGTTTATGGGCGATTCTGCAGCCGTCACAGTGAAGCCGTCAACCTCTACAAAGACCTCCTGACCAAAGACAAACGCTTCAAGGCCTTCATCAAGGTAAGCCTGTCAGATTCCTCCCGGGCTTCAGGGCCTGCTTGGTGGTGCCTTCAGAGAGAAACGGAGTTAACTCCTCTAACTTTGTTCCTGTCCTCCTCCTTCTGCTGCTCCTCCTCCTTCTTTAAACTCTGGTGTTTCTTTCCAGGGAGCAACAACGCGTTAGCCTGATGCTCACTCATTTCCGTCTCTGCAGGCTCTCTGGAGTCTGTTTAGGTTCTCCGGACTTGCATCAGGTCCAGACTTGAGCTCTCTCAGGGACACACAGTCGGCACGTCTGCACCTCGATTGTCTGAGCTTTCAAAGTCAAATTAGAGCTCGACTCCAGCCAGGAGATGAAAGCTGAAGGATTCAGTCATAGCGGAGGTCAACAGCCAGCAGGTCCAAATATTTCCCCCAAGGCCTTTTTATACGAGGACCCATTTTTATTATTATTATTGGGACTATTTAGATTCATAGAAATGTTCTTTATATATGTGGTTTTTCATTTTATTTATTGCCATCAGATCAGGGTCGGCAACCTTTAACAGTGCACGAGCTGCTAGGGCCCGTTTCTCACTAAACAGGAGGTAACAGTGTCTTTAGACACAGAACTATTGTGTGTTCCTTTAATGAAATCATTAAAATAGAGCTGGAAATGCAGACTTTTATTTTTCATTTTTAACAATGCAAAAAACAACAAATTCTTTTGAACTGAAAGGACAAGAAAAAGAAACTGATGTTGTAACTTCTTATTCATCTCAATTATTCAGCGCGAGCCTTCGTTTTCATACTTGAAAGAAGTCTGCCTCCACCGAGCGTGTAAATCACACAACTGCAGCGTATCCGCTTTCATCTAGGAAGGCAGGAAGTGCCAGCTTATGTTATTTTGATGAATGTCTATTTCAGTTCCTTCATCTTTTCACGTGGCGTCCGTCCGTCAACCCTCAACACAGCTGCATCAGTTCAGCGTCCCACATAAACCTGGGTCTGCAAAATAAAGCCCACTAAATCCTGGGGGGGAATAAGTCACTTGTCTGGCTGCAAAAGGTCCCACATAGTTTAAAACCAAAAAATAATTGACCAGATGAAAAAAAAAAGCAGGTTTTCTTTCTTTTTTCTTTTCCCCCAAAATGAAGCGGCCCTCTCTGAGCCACAGCAGAGGTCGCTGACCCCTGAGTCAGGTGCTGCAGCTCCCACCTTCTCTGAATATGGCTGTTTGTCGTGTCGAGCTCTCTCCTTCAGCGCTCTGCTACTTCTTCATCTCTGGTTTTAGCTTCCTTTGCTTCCACGACTGACTGAGTTCTAGTTCCAGTCGTCACACAGGCATCCTTCTGTCCTTCACCGGTGAAAACGCCTCCACAGGAGCCACGTGACTCACCTTGCTCTTCATTTGTGTGTTTTCTGAGGTGTTTGATCGTCATCTTCTTTGTTTCCAGGTTTCCCAGTGGTCATTTGACACCGGCCATTGTTTTGCCACCTGTTGTGCGGCCGTGTGTAACTGAAGGACGTGTGTTTTGTCTCCCAGAAAAAGATGAGTAGCAGCATTGTGCGGAGGCTTGGTATCCCAGAATGCATCTTGCTAGTGACACAGAGGATAACAAAGTACCCAGTGCTGATCCAGAGGTTGCTGCAGCACACTAAAGGTTAGCGTCATGTCAGGGTCACACAGTCATGCTGCAGAATGCGTCCCGTGTGGGTCTGGAAGCGCTCCTGTGGGGCGGATCAGAAGCTTTGGCCGGCTGATGCCGCTCTGGCCCATCCACCCTCTCTCATCGTGTTTCATACCCAGAAGGCGAGGACGACTACGACGACCTGGCAGAGTCTGTGCGGCTGGTGAAGCAGGTGATCGCCGTGGTCGACAGCAAGGTGAACGAGCACGAGAAGAGGCGGCGCCTGAAGGAGTTTCACGCGCGCATGGATAGCAAGTCCATCATGATGATGAAGAGCGGGCAGATGTTTGCCAAGGAGGACCTGCTGAGGAGGAGACTGATCCACGACGGCGTGCTCCACCTGAAGAGCAGCCAGGGGAGGCTGAAAGGTGAGCTGGCGCCCACCGCTGGACCCTTTTATTCCTCTCTCACCTCACATCATTGTCTCTCCACGTGCTGGCGCCTCATTCAGACACAATTGTTCCATTTCTGATTCTCCTCCAGAGGTCCATGCTCTGCTTCTCTCAGATGTCTTTGTCTTCCTCCAAGAGAAAGACCAGAAGTACATCTTTGCAATGCTGGTAGGTCCCTTCCTTTGTCTCCGTCTGGTCCCTCCATCTCTCTCATCCCTCCATTGTTGCTCTTAGCCTCGGCTAGCCTCAGCCTTTTTCAGTCTGTAACTAGCTGGCTGCACCTCATCCAGCTGCTCCTGGCCCTGCAGCAGCCGTAACCATGGTAGCGGGCTGGGCTGGGCCTGCCCGAGTTCCGGCTGGCGATGCTCTCGCAGGTCCAGCAGAGGTCACCTTCAGCTCTGTTCAGCAGCAGCAACAAGTCACTTTACCAGGAGAAACAGGGAGGTTGTGATGTGACAGTAAGGCAGCAACCAGCCTGCCAGCGTGCTGGGACTGGACCTGGACCAGTCCCAGCGTGCTGGGACTGGACCTGGACCAGGGCGAGCCCAGCTTTAGTCATTTCTTAGCCCAGAAGGAAGCTGACAGTCATGTTAGAATCTTCCTTTTCTCATTTCTTACGCCCTCCATCCTCATCATGGCTCCACCGACTCCCTCTTTCCATAATTATCCCTCCTCCTCCTCCCCTCATACACACACACACACACACACACACACACAATCTCTCCACTCTCTTCCTGCTCCTCCGGTGCACTCCCCTCTCTTTAAACATCTGTCTTCCCCTCCTCCTCCTCCTCGACCCTCCCACTCTGGTCCTTGTTTTTCTCCTCTTCTCTCCTTGCCTCCATCAATCCCCGTCCTGCCTCTGCTCCCAGGACCAGCGCTCCACCGTCATCTCTCTCCAGAAGCTGATTGTGAGGGAGGTTGCTAACGAAGAACGCGGCCTGTTCCTCATCACGGCGGGCATCGCCAAGCCGGAGATGATGGAGGTCCTGGCCAGCACCAAGGACGAGCGCAACACCTGGATGCAGCTCATCCAGGATGCGATGCAGTCCATGTGAGTGGCTTCTTCTTCTGGGGATTTCCCTGAATTCATTTACTAGCTTCAATTTTAAGCATCCAAAGACCTCCTTTTGTCCTAACAAACACAGTCTGTTTGAAGCAATAAGGTCTGTTGTCAGGCATTTGCCTGGTTCACCTGCGGTATGTCTGTCGTAACCCAGGTGTTAGACCCGGCCCGGTTGACTAGGTAGTAGCATGCGGCAAGCTGCGACAGAGCGCTGTGCTGATTAGCAGCTCTCCACCTGGGGATGGGATGTCCTCGGCCCAGTCCGATGCTGGATTGGCGTCGAGGGCAGCTCGCTATAAGCAGAGGATGTTTGCAGTGCAGCCAGCAGGAAGGAGAGCGGTTTACGTCAGCCTCCACCTGTCTGTCTTCAGCTGAAATAGAAGAAAACTCCACCATTGACAGGAGCCAGTGAGATTAGAGCCGACAGCAGGCGTCCTGCTGACGCTGCGTCAGTCTGCTGTGGTTTCCATCCCCTGGGTGGTGTCTAATCCCGGCGTAGTCAGCGTTGTTTGTGTTGTAGACGCAGCTGATACCAAAGAGACATCTGTAAGGTTGTTGGTTATCTACCGGAGACAGTGGTTGTTGTCGTCCTCGTTCATGGTTCAGCTCACTTGCTTCGCAGCGCCTCTGGCTTCTGATCCTGGGTCAGTTGTTGGGGCTGTTCTGCTTCTGCTGGTAGAGCCGTGCAGCTGCACGGAGGTTCCTCCTGTAGGCTTCTGCTCTTCAGGCATTTACCGGCGCTCATCCGGCTCGTGTTTCCCTTCACTTGGCTGGACAGGGAGAAGGATGAAGATGAAGGGATTCCCAGCGAGACGGAAGATGACAAGAGACAACTGGAGACGAAAGCCAAGGAGATGAGAGGTGAGAGGACCCGTTCAGAGGCCCGCTTTGGGTGGAAACCCGGCGCTCACGCCCTTTGCTGGCTCCCTCAGATCTGCTGAAGCAGAAGGACTCAGAGATCATGTCTCTGCTGGAGGAGAAGGTGCAGCTCTTCAGGGGGATGTGGGAGGGCCTGAATCCCGGCGAGGACGTCTGCCGGCAGGCCGAGCCTTTCTTCAGGTCGGCCTCGGGCCAGGAGCCGCCCAGGGGGGCCTCGGTGCTCAACAACGCCCTGCAGGAAGGTAAGGCTCTGCGTGGGGGGGTGTTCAGGGGGAGACGGGAGACAGGAAAGTGCTGTTAACCTCCTCCTGTCACACCCGGACGTGCTCTCATCAGGTTTAACACTCCAGACCTCACTTCCTGTCTCTGAGCAGAAAACGGTTCAGTGAAACCAGGATGTTGTCTCCATGGCAACCTGTTTGTTTTATTACACAGTGGTGAAAACAGGGCCCTGAGCAGTGACCAGGGACAGTTTTTAGAGTTTGGATCTGAAGGTTGAAGGGCCAGCGGAGACCCATGGGTGTGCGGGGCGTCTGCTGACGCTGACGGAAGCAGACGCTGCTTTTCCTCGTCCAGCAGCGACGCAGCACATGAGAGGGCGGAAAGCAGCTCCACCTGTCAGGAGGGTGGGTGGCTGTGCATCCTGACAAAGAGAAGGAAAACAGGAGGTGGTGTGGTGGCTGAGGCTGGAGGAGCAGCCCAGGTGTGCTGATGGCTTCTGTTAACGCGGATCTTCTGGACGTTTGGATCTGTCTGGAATCCTGTTGTGCTGCTGTGACCTGAAAACCACGGGCCGGCCCTCCATCCACACCACCCTCCGCTGCAGGTGCAGCCTCACCTGACAGCCTGGCTCTCAAGGATTGATTTGCTCACACTCTCTGATGCATCAGAGAGTGTGTTTCATTCCGCTCTAAAGCAGCACAGCTTAAAGACTGGCTGGCCCGGAGCTGGAGACGCCACCGCCAGCCTGTTGTCCTGATTTGATGTCACTGGGCAACACTAATGTCATTTCTGTGCTGTCTGCTATCCTGCAGCAGCAGCGTCTTGTCTGTGTGTGTGTGTGTGTGTGTGTGTGTGTGTGTGTGTGTGTGTGTGTGTGTGTGTGTGTGTGTGTGTGTGTGTGTGTGTGTGTGTG
>BJFM01000523.1:1679-11679 GCA_016586285.1 Arothron firmamentum | reverse complement strand
ATCACAACTCCCTCCTTTTCCAGCTTATTTTCACTGTGTCACTCTTCCAACCCCAATAAAGCTATCTCTTTGAGGACTTATCTTATGAAGATAGAGATTTGCTCATCGCTCTCCGACCCTTCACCTCTGCAGGGTCTCCACTTGAGCAGGTAGTTTGGCGCCACCCTGTGGAGGCGGCCGCTCCATGCAGCCTGCTCCCAGGCCTCTGGTGGTGTTCGTCAGGTCTGATTAAGCAGCTGAGTCCTCACAGCTCCGCTTTCATACAACGCCAGAGGAGCGAGGCTTCATTTCCTCATGTTTTGGAATTGGCGGTTCAGTTTGAGCTGACATCTGCTCGATGCCACAGCAGATGTACCACAGATGTGATGCACGTCCGCTCCTTTCTAAGTCATCTTTTGAAGTTTGTGACATTAGAACCAGCATTATTATTTTGTTATGTTTTATTTTTCCAAGCAGAAAATCATCTCTACTGCTGTTGTAGAGTCGATGACCCATGGGCATTGACAAAGATAGATACAATTTGAACTATGATATTGGCAGGAAACGCTTCTGCGAATCCCATTTCTCACTGGCTTCACCTCTGCCAGTGCTAATGACAAGCCTCCGCTGGGGTTTAAACCAAACGCTTCTACTAAAACTTATCTTTTCTTATTCCAACTGATGTGCTGGACCAAGTTAAAGAACTTTAAAAATAGAGCAGCTCACCCTAAATTATGCTTGAGACGAAGAGCAAGAGTTGATGCTCATAACCGTTTAATCCTCAAGCCAAGGTTAACGGGTTCAGCGCCAAAGCATGCCACTTAATCCCACAGTCAAAAGGATCATTAAGAGCTGCAGGTCACAGAGCGGCCAGATGTTTTAGCTCCTGTCGCTGTGCTTGTGTGCAGGGAGGCAACACCGGCGTGCTGCTGCTGAAGAGGAACAGTGAGGTAACGCTGCCGTCATCGCTGCTGCTGCTGCTGCTGCTGCTGCTGCGTCTCAGACCGGTCTTCGGTTTGTTATCAGCACCGCCCCACACACACACACACACACACACACACTCTCTCTCTGTAATGTATGACCCTGATCACAGATTAGCTGCTCATTTAAACTACAGCCATGGACGCAGCACACGCCTCCTTCTAAACGCCGGACTCTAATTCCTTCTGAGGATCCATTCTGAAGCGCCCGTGTTTAACGACTCGTGCTAACAAGTCCGCAGCACTGCCTGTTACTAGTTAGAAGATGTTTTTTTAATGGCGCTCTGCTTTCTGGGGCCCCCATTTGTTTTGGAATTCATTACGGGGGCTGCGGTTGCGTCGTGCAGTCACGTCTTGCTGGAGATGTGAGGGATGGAGCTTCCTGATTGGAGTCTTTGGGTTGTAGCCATGGCTGGCTGCTGGACACCCGGCAGCCTCGCCTCACTGTCAGAGTACAAACACAGAAGGCTCACATCAGCGTCAGGGCTGTTTTTGTGCCCATTAGCCGACAGAACATGTGAGCACCACCCGTGCTAAAGGGACAAGCAGCCGATACTGCTGATACATTTGAAGCAGCAGCAGCAGCAGCGTTCTGCAGCTCTGGCTCTGACAGGAAGCTCAATCATCTGTGTGTCCTCCTGCAGCAGGTCCTCAGCAGCGTCTCAAACCTGCACCTGCTCCTCAGCTCCCTGCAGGTACGTAGCCAGACCGAGTCAGTCTAGATGTGCACAGCTTGTCTAGAAGCGCTTGTCTGACCCAGGACTGTTTGCCCAGGCGGTGGTGGTCCAGCAGGACAGCTTCATCGAGGAGCAGCGACAGGCCCTGAGCGAGCGCTCCTCCTCCTGCTCCTCCTTGTCGCGCGCTGGCTCCCGGCCCGGCTCGCTGATTGAACAGGAGAAGCAGCGCAGCTTGGAGAAGCAGCGGCAGGAGCTGGCGTCGCTGCAAAGGCAGCACACGGCTCATGCGGAGGAGAGGAGGCGGAGGGAGAAGGAGTGGGAGCAGAGAGAACAGCAGCTGGCTGAGAGGGAGGGCCTGCTGCACACCCAGGTACCCGAGTGTGTCTGCCTGCTGCTTCTCTGCGCCGCCACGGCTTAATGCGCCACTTTAACACTGAGTGGGATTTAAAAAATCAATGACTTCAAACCTGCAGGAAGAATTAGAGACTGGAAAGGAAGCAGAGTGGTAGCTGGAGCGAAAGGTCACGGCCGCACATTAGCATGCTGCGCCGGCGCTTCCTCCCAGGACCAAGCCTTTGGTGTCTGTGCTGCTGGTCTGTTTGGGCTGATCTCAGTCCTTCATTCTGTGAAACATCAGCACTTTAGAGCCAAATAGATTCGCTGCAGTCTGACCTTTAGGTGGAAAACGCTCCAGCGTTGGTAAGAGAGGAAGAAGGGAAGACAGAGGCTCAGGAATGACGCAGCCCTCAGCAGGAGCGACGGCTCCGTCGCTGCTGTCCGTCTCTGCTCATGCCCCCCATGCTGCATGCTTTCACGCCACCACACCCGGGCTTTTTCCACTGAAACATCACACTCAGTTAGCAAATGGTCGGCCGGCTTCCAGCTGCCTGGACGCAGTCGCACATGCAGCTGGAAGCCGGCCGAGATGAGGCTCCTTCCTGGGGAAGAGTGAAAACACGCGATCCTTTGGAAGGATCGCGTGTTTTCCGCCTGTTTCCGGTCGTGGCCTGACGCAGTGGGCACGTGTCCTGCTGCTCTGCAGGAGGAGGAGGTCCAGAAGCAGCAGCGGCAGCTGCAGGAGGACAGGCAGGAGTGGCAGAGGAGGAAGGACGAGTACCAGAAGGACCTGGAGAGGCTGAGAGACGCCCAGAGGAAGCTGGAGCGGGACAAGGAGGCGGTGCAGCGGCAGTTCCACAAGATGGGGGACGCTCGTCTGTTTGAGGTCAGTGCCACGCCCCTGCTCACTTCCTGTAGTCACCTGCTCTGTCATCCACCCGAATATTCACCCGAGATGATGATGCTGATGATGCAGTTTCCTTCATCCGTCCCTTCTTCCCCTGCAGAGGACTCCCTCCACCACCTCAGATGAATCCCAGTTCCCCGGCAGCTCCCAGTCTCTGGAGCTGGAGCCCCTGGAGCCCCCCCGCTCCAAAGCCAAAGGGAAGGGCCTCAACCCTTTCTCCTCATCCTCCACCACCTCCGGTCCGAAGGCCGCTGAAGGCAACAACCAGATGTCCAAGGGTCTGCTGCAGCTGACCAAGAACAAGAGCAAAGAGGGCAAGAAGAAGAAGAAGAGCAAAGGAGGCGGCGCCCAGCCAGCAGGTAGAGGCTGTTGGAGCAGATGTTAACGATGAAGGTTCATTAGCCGTGGACGACGTCACTGTCAGGCAGGAACCTCCACCCACCTATCTGCTCTCTGAGCTGCTAGACTCAGAGACATCCTGTCCTCCCTGACAGAGACGGGCGTGGCCTCGGGCACAGTTGCGCTGTGGCGCTGGAGGAGTGCATGATGGGTAGCTGAGCACCACCCTGTTGAAGGGTGACTCTGGGCAATAAAAACCACACCTTTCTTCCTGAGGTGGACGTTTTGTCCAGATGGTCTGTTCCTGTTTGGGCTGATGGAAATGTGGGACAGGACCCAGGTCTTTGTGGGGGCTGAGTCTCTGATGATGCTGATCTCTGAGGTGAAGATCAGCATCAAGAAGCTCCTGCAGCTCTCACCAACACGCTTGGTGGCTGTGGGAGGCTGTGGGTGGCTGTGGGGGGCTGTGGGGGGCTGGTAGTGGCTGTGGGGGGCTGTGGGGGGCTGGTAGTGGCTGTGGGGGGCTGTGGGGGGCTGGTAGTGGCTGTGGGGGGCTGATGCTGCGTGCTAACACGCTTAGCCCGAGACAGCCTTCCTGTCAGCAGGTGAAAGCCTCTTCAGGCCTCTTGTGAAGGTGAATCTGACTCCTTTCTTCTCCTCCAGATCCTCAGCACCTCCCAGAGCCTCCGCTGGATGGACAGATCTTCTTCTGCTAGGAGAGGTGGCTCTCCTCCCCCCCTCCTCTTCATCCTCCTCTTCATCCTCCTCTTCATCCTCCTCACCATCAACCATCAGCACATTTGCTTTCATCAGGACAAGATGTGATGAAGATTTTCAACCAGTGATGAGCAGTTTTCCAGGAACAGTCACTTTAGCACTGGTTCCACTGGCTCCACTGGCTCCACTGGTTCCACTGGTTCCACTGGATCCACTGTTTCCACTGGATCCACTGGCTCCACTGGCTCCACTGGATCCACTGTTTCCACTGGATCCACTGGATCCACTGGCTCCACTGGTTCCACTTGGGCTCCTGTGTCCTCCAGTCACACCAGACCATGTGACCAAGGCCACACATGCAGGGGAGCTACTTCCTGTCTGGAGTGGGATCCCAGCTGGGAGGAGCTCCATGTGGCTCCTGTAGCTCCGCCCTCGTCGTCTTCATCACTGATGAGTGAAGGAGACTCAGACCTGGTGGAGCAGGTGTTGTCACTGTTTTGGCTCTTGATCACCTTGGGCATCTGGGTCGGTGGGAGGGGTCAGACGGGGGTCGGTGGGAGGGGCCAGACTGGGTCAGTGGGAGGGGTCAGACGGGGTCAGTGGGAGGGGCCAGACTGGGTCAGTGGGAGGGGTCAGACGGGGGGCTCGTGTGGAGGGAAGCTCTTCTTTTCTTCTCATCCTGGGTGGCTTTAACGGGTGATGGGGCTGGCGTTCTCCGCCTGTCAGCAGCCCGCCGCTCTTGCAGCTCTGCAGGTAGCACGCTAACGCTGCATGCTAACGTGTGTGTCAGGTGTGTTGTCAGCTTCTGCCTTTAGGTTGTGATGGCTGGTAGAAGCAAGACACCGATGGTGTCAGAAGATGCAGACGGTGGATGTGAGGACGCAGCAGAAGGGAGAACGGCGAGAGTTTAAAGAAGCAGTGTGAAGGATGGTGCACGTCAGTGTGTGGATGCTGAATAACCAAGCGCATCATTTCGCATTACTCAGCACGCGTCAGTGTTGTTGAAGCACTTTGGTCCTGGAGTTTTTCAGCCGTGTGAGATATCAATTACGCAGATCTTTGTGTTCTGTGGAGCTTTTAATGAAGGGCTGTGATGCTCATAAAAGCAGCAACGATCCAAAGCTGCTGAAGATAAAAGACGCCGCAGCTTCCTGCGCCGGAGTGTTCCGGCTGCTAGGATCAGTCGGACCTTCTGGACCCCCCCCGGAGCCCCCCCTGCAGCCAGGTTGTGGGCTGTCCCCACCTGCTGGACAGGTAGGACCTTGAAAAAGGCGAATTTGGGTGAAAACCTTGGGAGTTTCTAGCAGAGCGGCGGCGCTAACCTGCTGCCTCCTCTGACGCCTTGAAGGGCTCGCTGGTGAACTTGAGGATTTGACTTCCTGTCCAGGCTGGTTTGTTATGGTGTGTCTTCTAAGAGGCTTACAGGCCCAACCAATTAGTTGCTTCATGTCTTTTGTTTATGGCTTTGCTTTAATCCTGTCAGAGAAACAGGAACGAGCTTTTCTTTGTTGAAATTCCCTTTTGTTGCCTCAGGTGTGTGTGTGTGCCCACTAGGGGGCGCTGCACTTGTGGAAATGGTCCTGTTTCCTCACAACAACAAGCAGAAAAGATGAAAGTCTCTTTTTCATACACACCTTAGTACACTCACCCCCTGCTGTGAGGAAACAGACGGGCTTTTCCTCAGCGGGTCATCTCCGTGTGGAGATAATGTGATGAGCGTGGGCTCCCAGGCTGGGACGGCCTCCCCACAGCAGTTGTAAGTGACTGCAGGAATAAACAAGTTGTCAGGAATTCTAATTGGTTATTCAGCGAGCGCAGTCTGCAGCTGCAGCAGCAGCTTTACGACGGTGGAGCAGTTGGAGGAAGCGAGCGGGCGGACCAGCAGCCCTCCCCCTGCCAGGGACAATCAGCAGACGCCAGTCCTGAGAATGAAGCTCCTCCTCGGTGATGATGGGCCGTCCCTGAGAGGAGCGTGTCCATCAGGGACACCCTGCAGAGCCTTAAATCTTAATGAAAAAATGCACTAGAGTAGAACCCAGCGTCTTCTCAGGACAGGAGAGGAGCTTTTATACCTCTGCTTTAAAATGGTGGAAGTGTTTGTACCCAGAAGGAGGTACGGAACGCTTTCCTTCCCAACAAAAAAGGGCAAAGAGAAAACATGTACATATGATTTATGTATAAAAAAAATCAAGTGTAAAAATGGTTCCATTGGTGATTTCTTTCACCATTTTTTAAGAATGTTTTATTTATGTTTTATTCTCACTCTTGAGATGATGTATAGTCGTAATAAAAACCTTAACAGACATTTTCAGAGCTGCTTGTTGATTGTTTACGTGAACTTTTCCCTCCAACGCGTCACCGATGCGGCCACACGCATGGGTCTGCTGCGAGGACGGTCCGTCAGGGACCCACGTGATCACGTATGAGCTTTTACTGACGTATTTCCGGATATTACATGATAAAAGCGGCTAGCTTAGCCACAGCGCAATGCGCCTCCATCTGAAGTCACATGGGAGGACCAAGGCCAAAGCTGGGAGGCCTTTCGATGTGTTCCTGCTCACAGGCGTGCTTTTCTCTTATTTATGGAGGTCATCAGACATGGCTTTAAGTTACCGAAGGTTGAGACCCCCCCAGAACACCACAGGCTCAGAAATGTGACTCAACGCTGCTTCATTGCTCATAAAGGATTTTTTTTATGTTTTAATCGATAAGGAGATCCAGTCGAGCTGGTCAACTTGGTCGTCATGACCACCAGGGTGTATCACAGGAGCTCCCAGATGTCCACACAAACGCCGGAGCAGTGTCACATGTCGGGCTGATATCATGGAATTGACTTGCTCTCCA
This sequence comes from Arothron firmamentum, assembly GCA_016586285.1. NCBI lineage: Eukaryota > Metazoa > Chordata > Actinopteri > Tetraodontiformes > Tetraodontidae > Arothron > Arothron firmamentum. The sequence goes on along the minus strand of BJFM01000523.1, from coordinate 4,900 downwards.
TTTGGTTGGTTTGAAACAGAAACCAAGATATGGCTCTTTTATTAAATATTCAAGCGCTTTTTTGACCCGGTGGCCGGTTCTGACGTCGCTAATGGCTTCAGCGCGTATCACCCATCTGATCTCTGCAGACCAGGCAGACTCCCTCATGACAGCAGTGAGGAGGGGTGGGCTCCAGCGCGATGGCAGCGGGCCCCCAAGGGGCCCCTAACGGGCCCCCGGACCCTCCAGATCAGCTCTGGACGAGCCGTCGTGACCCGAAGGAGGCGATGTTCTGGTGCTGCTGGAGGTGCTACTGGAGGTGCTGCCGACGTCCTTCAGTCTTCTGGTTCTGGAACCTGCAGCTGTGAACGTTTCGGTTGCGTTTGTTCTCCACCGCAGCGACAGCCAGGAGGCGCTGCTGCACTCAGAAGGGTCGTCCCTGATGCAGCGTTGGGCCTTTAGTTGTCTGCAGTCTGTGTGTGTGTGTGTGTGTGTGTGTGTGTCCAGGGTGTTTCCCTGTTTCCTGCTGCTGATGATAGAAAATGAGCCCGTCATCTTTTTTTTCTGAGGAACTCCTCGTTGGCCTGAAGAGTGTCTTCCAGAAATGAGTCCGGCTGCCCCGCTTTGTGTATTCAGGTTTAGGAGAACCTCCGATGATGGGGGACAGGTGGGGAGGCCGGTGGAGGTCAGCAAACAAACATCTCTTACCTGACGGCCAGATAAGAGCTGGACTGGTGGTGAGGTGTTGCTCTGCTGCTTCTCTGCTGACGGTCTGTGGGCACCTTCTCAGGTGTGTTTACCTGCTCCGTGCTGTGTGTGTGTGTGTGTGTGTGTGTGTGTATGTGTGTGTGTGGATGAAGGAGGCAGCATGATGTCATGATACAGTGGACAGCTGCTCCGTGTGAGACTTCAGCTCCAGGGTGGAGGAAAGAGGAGCCTGAGTCTGTGTCTCCAGACTCCAGGCTGGAGTTCAAGGGTGAGAGGCACCGCAGATGTGGAGATATCCTGGCTGAGCGCTCCAGCCGTCCCTGGTGGTCACAGGGTCGCGGCTCGCTTTGATCCAGCCGGGTGGATGGCGGGTGTGGAACTGGATCTGCCGGATCGATACTCCACAGACGGGGCTTCGGATGACAAACATCTGCTCTCCTGAATATTTTCACTTGGTTGGAGCACCGTTGGGGATGCAGCAGCCCTCCGTGGCGTTCATCTGGCTCCTGGATCAGTTTCAGTCTTCCTGGCACGCCAGGACAGAAGATGCAGCAGGAGTCAGGGTGACGTGTCGGGTCCGATGCCCTTGATAACCAGCGCTGCTTTTCCAGGCTCTCCATAACCCAAAGAGCCATCAAAACCCCTCAGGAATGAGTTTAACGCGATGGACCAATCACGTGGCAGCAGCTCAGCCTGTTCCAGCAAAAAGACGTTTGACGACCTTAAACGTGTCTGTGGGTCCCAGATGAGCCGCTATCAGAACTCAGAGCAGGGGGTCTGCAGCAGAACCGGTCCAAGGACCCAGACCTGCTTATGATTGCAGGAATCCTTTCAAAGCCTTTCAGTCGAGGCTGATCTGGGGTCAGTTCCGTCGCCGTGGCTCCAACAGGACTGTAACTGATGAAATAGACCATCTTTGAATAACGCGTGTGTTCCTCAGCTCAGGCTGCTGTGTGCTGAACCCCTGGAGTGATCTCTGATCCTGGACCAGCTGATGCCTCCGCCTAATCAAGCGTGACCTCCACAAGCGCTTCATTAGCGGAAGAAAGTTGGTCTGAGTGGATTCAGTTTCTCGGGTTTCGGGAGGTGTCGGCTCAGCGATTCCCCTCAGAGACGCAGAAACCTGATGCAGCCGCGACGATCCAGAGTGACGGAGGCTCCCGGGAAGCGACCAATCAGACGCTGCCGCTGCCGCTGGAGCTCCTGCTCAATTTCAGTCATTTGTTTGTGATTAAACACCAACATTAAGTCATTTCTGAGGCTGGTAGTCTGGAATAAAGCTGATGTTTTATTCACGCCACCCTCTTCCTTCTGCCTTCCTTCCTTCCTTCCCTCCCTCCTCACACGTCCGCTGATGAAGAATAATCAGCTAGTGGGGGCTTCAGGAGCGTTTCACACAGCTGGGAAGCAGCAGGCGGGTCATAACCGTCACGTCAACCTCACAGCATCGATTTCTCCTGCAAACATCTCTTCTTCTCTCTTGTTTACAGAGCAGAAGCGGTCACCGCGGGGGCCCTGCTTCAATTACAGCCCCCATGTCTTCCTCCTACTGCAGCCGGAGGAGGAAGGAGTCAAGGAGAAGTGGGAGGAGGGCAGCTGCTGGTCTCTAATACATCATGTAGGGCCACCTGAAGAGTGCCTCCTCCCCTCCGTCCGTCTCCTCGATAGCATGTTCACCCTGGCGGCAGCCGTTAGCGTGCTGTCTCCCCACGGCTGTTGTCACTGACCTCCTCCAGAGGAATGACTCACTTCCTGCCACACACGTTTATTACCTGATCATCAAGCTCTAGCAGAGGTTATTGTCATCTTGGGCTCTTGTGGGTTCCACCTCCACAACCTTCAGTCCGTCAGTGTCCACCTCCAATATCACATGTACACGCACGTGTGCTGTATGGGCATTAAAAAGCAAATAAAAAGACCCAAACTCTGAACCTGTGGAACACCAGGTGAATGGATGCAAAGTGAGTGCTGCGCGTTGGCTGATCTCAGATCAGCACACTGATAAAATGTGGCCGTTGCTGCTTTCTCCCAGCTCTGTTAGAACTTACATCAACCCTGTAAAGACTCCAGTTTTGTTCATCTTAGAGACTTTAAAGCTTATAAATGTTACCTTCCGGTCTCAATAAAAAGTCCAGCCTGACGTTCTGAGAGCAGGAACCGGCCGTTTCCCAAGGTTTGCCTTCTTCTCCTGCAGAAAGCTTTCATGTCCAGACATTAGCCGGAAGTGACTCCAGCCTCTCCGTGACCCTGAATAGAAATGAGCGTAAAAGAGGGCATGAATAATGAATAACAGCAGCTGAGGAGGCGCCGTCGCAGCACACCGCCTTTCATTTTAAGAGTCACAAGATGGGAAGTTGGAGCACAAAGAGCAGGAGCTCCGGATTAGGAGGAGAGCGAGGAGCCGCTGTGAACCGGAGAACCGGGTCCCAGTGGATATTTACAGAATGCTGAGTGGATGTTATCCCAGTCCTGCAGGAGGTTTGAGTGAAATCATGGCTCTGTGTGTGTGTGTGTGTGTGTGTGTGTGTGTGTGT
>BJFM01000522.1:11287-28349 GCA_016586285.1 Arothron firmamentum | reverse complement strand
CAAACGTGTACCAGTATGACAATAAAGCTCCTTGAATCCTTGAATCCTTGAATCATTCCCGGGACCTGCTGGAGTCCCTCCTCCACACTGGAGGCCAGAACGCTCACTAGGATCACAGATGTCTTTCACTCCCCACATCCTCTCCAGGTATCATCTTGGACAGATATTCTTCATTTTCCTTGTTCCTGATGCCGCATCTATCATGACCCCTCTGCACGCCTCTTTCATCACCGCCACAAAATCCGAATGGTTCACCATTACCTGTTTGTCAGTCTGTGTCGGGAACTTCCACAGGATCTTAGCGTGTGACCCTGATACATAATATGATCAGCGGAGCAGTCTCTGTTTACGCTGTTGGCTTCTACTTATCTCAGTCATGGGTTGCTTGGCAGTCTAAAGGGCCTCTGGTATGGACAGTATATAATTTTTATATTGTTGTAATTCTTAAGTGCAATTCTCCTACTCGGCCTGCAGTTTCTCACTCATACATCCCGTTTGCCTGTAACCAGCAGCTTGATTCCACCACTCTTCAGTGCTGCACATGACACCAGCCGAACTTCAGGTTGTTTACTTCATGGTGTTTTTGGTTTGAAAGAAGCATGCAGAGAGGAGAAGTGTCATTCATGTCAGAGCTGACTGTGGTAATGTCGGGCTTTTTGTTTTCAGGGTTGCTCTTTTAAGAGGTAAAAATAGTTTGATTTTTTCTGACTTTATTCAGCTTGGGTGGAATCACGCAAACTGACATCAATTGCTCTGCAGCCGACATGCACAGAGGGTCTTTTTTCTTATCCTCTTGTGATCCTCTTTTGTGTCCACTTCCTCATCATTCTTTTTCTACATCAATCTGCACCAAAGTCACCAAAACAGTGACTATGGCGTGATGTGCCACCACAAGAAATTCAACCAGTAATCAGGAACCTTTGAGGATTGTATTTGAATTGTATTAGGCAAACAATGCGAGCGAATATAGCTAACAATATTTCATGTAAAGGTATCACTCAAAAGTGAAGTGTTGAAAATAATTTCTCACAGCAATGCTCTCTGTGCTTTGAGCTGAAGGAGGCCACGTGTTGGTCTTCCTGTGTTAAAGTTAGACTCAAAGTTTCCATTAGATGTTTGCAGCACTTTGTGGTGCAACCTCAAATGCTCCAAAGCTGATGAGCTACTTGACCACTGAAACTATTGTGGCAAATCTAAAAAAAGAATACGTTGTCGAACAAAAGGAGCACTCACTGTGTCATAGTGCTCTATTTCAGTAACTTATCAATTGTGGAAAATTAACAGAAAATTTCATTTAGCTACTATAAATATTTATTTATTTATATATGGTGAGACGGGACTGTTTCAATTATGCACCCAAACCTAAATCTAAAGTTGAAGATAGGAGGAAATGGCACACAGGCTGAAGACCTAACTTTGGTTTCGTTTTTGCTGTTGGTGCATCAGGCAGCGATCGTCACAGGTCTCTTGACATGTGCAGCACCAAACCAACAAAATGCACATGGACCCAAGTGAGCACAGTTCAAAGTACATTCAAACAGATCATTCATGCAAACTGAGCAGTTGAAATCAAGTTAGATTGCCTTTTTTTATATATTTATTATTATTTTTATTAATCATTTATTTTCAAAAAAACTGCTATACATTCCCGACAGTTTATAACAGGACTTTCTTACTTGCTTTAATACTCCACACTCATGTTAAGCATTATTAACTTCTGTATTAACAATCAAACTCTTAAATTCTTATGCAGAAAAACAACAAAAGCTCTCCCACAAAGCTGAAATGCATTTAGTGATGATGTTTTACACTTGTGTACACACAGTCTTCATTTGTGTCATCCATCTGTCTCCTTGGTTTGTTGTTCACAGTCGTCTGCAAGGCAGCGTAATGGAGAACGTCCTCATTTGTGCGGCTCTAGTTTTGAAACAACAAACACTAAATACCAATATGATGCACAGCAATCGGTGCATTTATTAATCCAGATAACAAGTACCCCTGCATTCATCACATGATCAGATGAAAATCCCAAGTTGCTCCCTGAAACAAATCATAAAAGCAGTGATTGTGTCACGGTGTTTGACTTTACCAGCTCCTAAGAAACATTTACCTCCACACTGTGCGCTTCGGCTCTTGTGGATTTTGCACAGCGAGATGGCCAACAAACCAGCCAGAATGGTGCGAAATGCCAAAGATCTGTTCAGAATACACACCAGGTGCATGCATTTGGTGGGAGGAGGCATCTCCACAAATGGATGTCCCGGAGGGTCCCGCTGACCACCGAAATAAACAGCCAGAGGAACGAGGCTATAGGTGTAGCCGGGGAAGAACGGGCCGTCAGGCCAACTTCTTCTTCTGTGCCATGTAGCGGTCTGTGCAGACCGAGCCGGCGCTCCAGTGGAGGTAGATGGAGCCTTGGACCAGTTGGCTTGTCCCGCTACGGCGGGGTGCGAGCTTGGTGCATTTCTGCAGCCGTTGAGGTGGTGCTGGGGTTCCCGGAGAGAACTCCTTTCACCGCGCTGATGGAGGAGGGGGGGGGGGGCGTCTTGTCCTCCTTCTTCTTCGCCTCACAGTGTTGTTGCATCGAGGCCAGAGCTGAGCCAAAGATTCCGTCGGAAACGGTCGGCATGTCGAGGATATGATCCTTTTCCCTGTCCGTCAGGCTGGCCAGGTAGAGCCACTGGGCACGTTCCTGGAGGACAAAAGTGTCCATCACCTTGCCCAAAGCCTGAACGGTGCAGCACGGAACGTGGAGGCAGAGATCAGCGATGACAGGAATTTTGTACCACACCGCAGGCTTCCGCATACACGCACAGTCCTTGCAGACCATTGCCTGGTCGGCGGTGAGGAGGGAGAAGATGTTCAGTGCCCTTGGCTGACAGAGCTGCTGCTCTGTAGCCGCACTGCAGGAGAGCAGACTTCTCTCAGGCTTCGATGGGAGGCTGGGGCTCCTGGAGGAGACCAACAAATTCCCAGGATGAAGATGGGTGGGAGTGGGGGGGGGGGGGGGGTGGAGACGGAGCATGCCCAATTTCTCCATTGACTCGCAATCCAGCGCTGAGGCTCTGGAGATTGGGGTCCTGCTGCTGTACGGGCGGTCAGCCCAGGAGCATGACAGCTCCTCCAGCAGCTTGGGGAACACGGGGAGGGGCTGTTTCGCCGTGTTCCTGGCCAAGGGCAATTTCTTCCCCTCGTAGCGGGACCTAGGAGCCTCATCTGTGCGTTTACACATGTACAGATGACCGAACTTGGGAGAGGGGCGGCTGGAGCGCCGCTCTCCTCCCTGGCGGACAAAACAGTGGAGGCCGAGGGCTGTGCAGCCCCGGCCGAAGAGATGAAGACATCGTTGTCATCGTCCTCCTCAGAATTTAGGTGGTCGGAGACAGCCCCGTCCTCCTCCCTAAACCCCATCTCAGAAACGCCAGCCTCCTGGGCCGTGATGAGGTCCAGCTGCGAGCCCCAGCTGGTGGTGGTCAGCGGAGGAGGCGTCTTCACACTTCAGCTCCCCTGCAGCACCGGGTGTGGCGGAGGGGAGACCGGCATCAGTGCCAGGCAGGCTGAGCTGACATGCCAGCCGCCAGCGGAGGCTCTTTGCCGTGAAGGCCGCACAATGCGGGCACCTGTCCGGGCTGTCGACGGCCTGGCGGGCATGTTCCAGCCCAAGGCTACTTGGGCAGGTCTGGTGGGGGTCTTTGCCCGAAATGAGGTTACCACAGCGACAGCTCTGGGGTTCGGTGTCTCCGGGCTTCCTGGGTTGGGAAGCCTTGTCTTCCATTTTCCAAACTGGAGTGCAACAGAAAATGGTACGCGTTAGCACCTGAACACATGGCGAGGTTAGCAAACGCTATACTCACGTGCTCGAGCCGTGGCGAGGTGTCAAGTGCCGCGTGACCGGTCGTGGAGAGGCGAGCACTGTGAGACACCACTTCTGTTTGGGTTTTCTGGAGACTTTTGGAGGTTAGGGGCTGTGATGGAAGCGGCACAGCTGGAGTTTAGCACATTTTTAGCAAAATAAAATTTAAATGCATTTTTACAAAAAAAAAAGACAAATACCTGCCTGAAGAGTCCTGATTTTTGCAGTAAAGCCAATAGTGATCATCAGAAGAGGGGCAGAAAGACAGACTATGCATATAAATGGAAGACTATCAAGTTGTCCTAAGAGACGGTTGATAAATTACATTTTCTTTATTCCCTGTTTGTTAATTTATGTGCTGAAAGAAAGCTCTTAGGGAAATTTTCACCAGCACATTCATGATCGTCGTTTTCACTTGTTTTGTTGTCACCATTAAAAGGAATGAAGACATGTTCAGCTTCCAGTTAGTCAGTATGAGAGCACTTTGCAATCCCATCATACCTTTAATATTCAGGTGCACTTCATTGAATTACATAAGGCTGCTTACATGGCTGCTTCTTCTCCTGGCTGAGTAGCCTGAACGTGGAATGCAGAGGCAGAAATCCAGCCTGAAGGAATGAGAAGGTGAACAAAGGTGCTGAATGGGTGTCGGTAAATGTTTTGAGCAAAAATCAAGATCGCCATTGACTAAGGGTGCAGATAGCGAGAGCTGCAGACAGGCGCTTCGCTTCATGGTGCTGTTTGATGATGGTGACCAGCTTGACTATGGCGCTGTCGTGCGCTATCTGTGTGAAGGGGTGGGCTGTTGCAAACTGTTGTCCTGTTAAAAAAAAAAAAAAAAAAAAAAAAATCAAAACAAAACAAGACCTGTCAAATACAACCCGAGGAGCCAAAATTAGAAAAATAAAAAGCATTGCATCATTGCTGTTCTTTAAAAGAGCTTTAACGACAACAACAACAAAAAGCAACCTGAAATCCTGGTAATGATGCATTTATGACAACATGTACGTCGAACCAACAAGGTGTTGAAGACAGATGGACAACAAAAGACGCACATCGATCGGGCGACTGTCTTAAAAATATTAGAAAATATTGAACCATTTTAACATACTCGCCGTGTATTATGTTGAGAAATAGGGGGAAACACACTGCGTGCTGCAGCGTGTACATCGCTGTATAGAAACCAAGTGTTAGCGGAGTAGAATATAGGTGCTCATGTGTCATATACCACAACAAAAAAAAACCTTGAACAATGGTATTGGGTGTGAAAAAAATCCTTCAAAAAAAAGCAGTGATATCCATTTAATCAAGTAATCACAATTAAATAAATAATAACAACCAGGTTGGTTGTTACAACCTATTTGGAGCAATAATGTTGTGACCAGGTATTAGGCCGAACATATGGGATTAACCAAAGTAAAAAGTTGCTACTTCCATACAAGACGCTACATTTCCCAGAAGACATCACTCCTCAGACATGAAGGGAATTTTCTCCTTTTGATTTGATGAGATTTTATTGAAAAATTGCGAGAAAACAAAGTGGAAATCCAATATGGCTGCCACGTGCATCCACAAAGAGGAAGCAGCGGCTAATGTGTAAGGTGAAGGATGGAATGAAGTGGCCAATGAAGGGTGCTATAGCTTCTCAAACCTCATCAGTGTTGCCTGCTAGCCCTCTGATGCGTGTGACTATGCAGGAAAGCAGTCTCTGTCAGACTGCTCTCTAATTTAACACCTTGTTTTTCCAAATCAACGCACGCTTAGAAACAGCAACACAGGTATTGCTTACCATCAAACACTATTTTTTTTTAACACTCCTAATATGCACAGTTCAGAGGTGTGGAGAGAATATCGGGGAGAGGAAAATCTGGGCTTCTCCACTTTGGCTCCCCACCTCCACGGACTGACCCTGGATAAGGGGCAGAAAATGGATGGAAGGAAAAGTGAAACTCTGCTGAGGAAAACAACGAAAACTACTGTCTGGTCATCGACACGAGGGGTGGCGGGAAGGATTATCCCACAGTGCATGTCCGACCATGACACAACACGCTGACAGATTCTCAGATGCAATTTATTCTTTTTTTTTGGGTAACTTTTGCAACAGTTAGCTTTGCATTTCAATAGCAGTGAAGCTGTTGGGTGAAAGTGCTGGGTGTGGTTTCTACTTTCTATTCACACGTCGCTGGACTGCAGTCTTCCTGTGGTTTTGGTTTTGGCTGTTTCTGCAGTGTTTTATTTCAGTGGAAAATGAGAGGTGGGGTCCATTTGCACAGAAAATGTCACAAGATTTGCATGGTATAAGATGCATCCATAATGTTTGATTTAAATTTGAGTTTTAAAAAGCACATGAACATAAGTAATTTACACTAAAATCACAGTGCATACAAAATGTAAAAATCAGCCAATTACTGCCGTTCAACCCCCTCTCACACACACACACACACACACACACACACACACACACACACACACACACACACACACACACACACACACACACACACACACACACACACACACACACAGACCCATCCCCCTGCCTCTTTGCTCTGCACAGATATCATGCTACCTCCCCTCCGAGCCTCCCAAAGGGAAGCTTATGGCTCTGATTAGCCCATCGGCAACACAAACACTTGCAATTTAATTATAGAATTTTTGATTCACAAACAGCACACATTAAAAAACTTTAAATGGATAGCAAACAAATTAATATCAGCTTGGCCAAAATGATGCAAGTTACAATACAATACGAAGTGAAGTTCTGCATAGATCTATAGATCTAAAACTGTGGATCTTGAAAAAAAAAGGAAGTTGTTTGATATTTGACTAAGGTGACTAAGGTTGGCAGCAGACCAGCATGAACTCCCTCACCCTTTCTTTATGGCAAAATAAACAACGTGAGTTTCCACCTCGGCCGCTGACATAGTCATCTTGTTTCTTACAGTCTTTGGGAAGTACTTGACATTTCCAGAATTCAGATCTTCGAGGTCGAAATCCTGTAAATAAAAAGTCTGCAGGATCAGAAAAAAAAAAAAAAAAAAAATTCACATGCTCTAACAGACGAATGGTGACATATAACATCAGGAACACATCACCTTGTCCTTTGCAGGATGCTGTGTTACACCACCTACGTAAAAAAAAAAAAAAAGTCTGATCAGTTACCTATCGCTTTCACAAGCCATGTGGCGATGCAAAATGAAGACTATGAACTACACCTTTTCGAAGAAGGATCACTTTAAAAATCAGAACACTTATGGAAATAACCGAAAATCCAGTCAGACCAGCAAGCGCCCTGCAACAGTAGTTCCCTTTGGCTTCGAGGAAGAACATTTAAATAGAATATCTGTTATTGAGGAAAGCAGCTGAACTGCATATTTGAAAAGACTTCAGAAGAAATCACATGTGAGAATGTGTTATAATCTTAAAATACATCGTAGGGTCAATGACTATAAAAAAGAACTCAAATGATTCAGTGAAAAGAACATCTTACTTGTTTTCACAACTATAAGGAAAAAAAATTGTAAAATTACTTTCTACAAAGAAGCCTGCAAAGAGGAGTTGTAACAAAAAAACAACAAAACAAAACGAAAAAAAACTTACTTTGATTGTTGGGATTGCTTATCTCGACATCTTCAGCAACTTTAAGAAAAAAAGTTGTGGTTAAATCACTCTTCACATTTTAGAGAAAACAACAGAAGAAAGTCAACTGTCTTACCCGGAAATTGTGCAACACTTAAAAGCATCACAGTAGAAATGATTGTATGTCCGGTTGTGTAAAATCCACAGTAATATAATCCAGAATCAGATAAATCTGCATGAGTGATTCGCAGAAAAACAGCAGAGATGTTGGAGGTCATTTCAAATTTGCTACTTTTGAATCCAGGGCAGTTTGTAGCTTTGCTTTCAGGAAAGTACATCGATGCGATGCAGCTGGCTTTGGTTCTGTTGACCACTCTGAACCACTCGGCTGTTGTCTGTTGTGTAGAAAGACTGGAACAGACCAGCGTGACGTTTTCACCCTCCTCAACCTCCACAGTCTCTGAGTCAGCACCTGAGATGAAGATGCAGCCTGAAAAAGAAAACAGACACACTGCAATTGGTTTTCACATAAAGCAGCAAAAACTCCAAGTTTGTACCAAACAAACTCATCAATCAGTTCAAAATATTAATTCTCACTGAGACTGCAGAGCAGAGCTGCTAACAAGGCCGGCCTCTTCATTGTGTCTACAACCGTGTCTCAGCCAGTTAGCATATGTCAATGTCAGAGCTGTTGTCAATGGAAATGGGTGTGGTAAAGCTGAGTTCAGCTAATCAACCGTCTTTAACGTTTGCTGTAGCATATAGGACTCTGGCGGATCTATGGGGGCGCTGTGGATCTCTCTCTTTCGCTCTCTCTGATTGTACAATTTCTAAGACCATGGTTGGCAGGAAGGCAAAGACGCACATCTTAAACTGAAGAACATCAAGTTTCTGCTCAGTAGTTTGTTAAAAAAAACCAAAAAACTATCATTACAGCAATAATGTGGGGAAAAAAAATAGGTCTGCTTGACTTCTTCTTCTGCTTTTTCAAGCATGATTTCACCTTGTATGGACATAATGGAGAGTGTTGCTAAGGGTGATGAACAGTAGACAGTTAAACGTTGGTAACTCAGGTTTTAATGGTGCAATCTGACATTTGCAGTCATGGTTGGCCTCTGTGTAAGGTGGTGGTTTATTTTTCCAGTCATGCACATATTAGAAATCCATTATTTATTTATTGCAAAACACAAAATGTCTCAATAGAACAATGAAGATTGGCCACTTCCTGTGTCATGCATATCCCCCTCGCCTGTGATAAAACGGAACACCAAGACCCACTTTTGCAACACGTCTAACAAAGTAACAAAACAGACACGGAGTCTTTCTGACTCGATCTAAACTGTATTGAGATTAACATGAAAACCGATCCCAGCCAAAGTTACAGTTCATCTGGTGGCGGAATAAATGGCTGTTGGTTCCTGCTCGCTCTTTGGTGCACGTGTGTGGTTTTTCTTCGGCTTTGCCCGGAATGTTAGAGCTGCGTAGTTCAGGTGATCTGAGCTCAGATCCTGTAAATGACAGCATTAACAGTCACACACACACACACACACACACACACACACACACACACACACACACACACACAGACAAGTGACGGCTGCATTAACAGATTTAAACTAACATAACTGATATACATCTCTGTGAACCTAATTGGATGCGCCGATCAAATATAATACTACTACGACTACAAGAGACCTGGTGCAGATAGAGAAGTTTTTCACTTCATTTTATTATAATACATGTAATTACAAATAAGAATGATGATTATGGTCTTTAATTTTGGTTTTAACATGCTCATTCCATATTTAATCCTAACTTTATAGAATCATAACGCAGTATTTCAATCAATAATGGGTTTTACCTCGTGTGTCTCTTGGTGCACGACATTGCTCATGGCTAAATATCAAGAGACAAAAATATGATGACATGTTTATATGCGTTATTATGCCTTGGATTATAAAATGATGAAGGTGGAACATACCGGTCTTGAGTTTTTTAACTTTAAATACCAGAGCGATGGTGATTATAGCAAGGAGAACACAAAGACCACCCAAAATAATGCTGATTGCTGCCATGTCAATGTCGTGGTCTGGAATTAAAGAAATAAAAAAGTAAATTAAATGTTGTTGAGTAAAATTACTTTCTACAAAGAAACGACATCTAAAAAAACTTACTTTGATTGTTGGGATCGTGTATCTCATCAACTTTCACAATTGAAAATAAAAAAGTTATGGTTAAATTACTCTTCACATTTTTGAACAAACAACAAAAAAACAAGTCAATAATCTTACCTTGAAATTGCACAACATTTAAAAGTGTTGTCACAGTAGAAATGAATGTATTTCCGGTTGTGTAAAATCCACAGAAATATAATCCAGAATCAGATAAATCTGCTTGAGCGATTTGCAGAAAAACAGTAGAGATTTTGGAGGTCATTTTAAATTTGCTACTTTCAAATCCAGGGCACTTCTTCGCTTCATTTTCAGGGAAGTACATCGATGCGATGCAGCTGGGTTTGGTTCTGTTGACCACTCTGAACCACTCGGTTGTTGTCGCTTTTGTGGAAATATTGGAACAGGCCAGCGTGACGTTTTCACCCTCCTCAACCTCCACAGTCTCAGAGTCAGAACCTGAGATGAAGATCCAGCCTGAAACAGAAAACAGACACACCGTGACTGGCTGTCACATAAAGCAGCAAAAACAAGTTGGTACCAAACAAATTCATTAATAGGTTCAAAATATTCATTCTCACTGAGACTGCAGAGCAGAGCTGCTAACATGGCCGGCCTCTTCATCGTGTCGACAGCCGTGTCTCAGCCAGGGGCTCTTATATCAGTTGTTGATGGAAATGGGCGTGGTGTTGTTACGGGTTCAGCAAATCAATCATGATATTTGATATTCGCTGCAGCTGTCATTGTATTGGTCTCTCGCTGATCATATGATTTCTAAGACCGTGGTTGGGCTGGCAGGAAGACAAAGACGCACATTTTCCAGTGAGCAACAACAGCTCAGACACTGAGGACCCTCACAACTGGAGGTTGAAGAAGGATCAGACAGGGAAAAAGTGAATGAGCAGGAGATTTATTTATATATACCTACATGCTTGTATGCATTCCTTCATCAAGCTCTGGTCATCTACCAAAAGGTAGCTGTTAGCTGTTCCTAGTGTTACCCTCTTCTGGACAGAGATCTCTGATGTCATTCCGGGATTGGCAATCAGTAAGACTACTTGAGCCCCAGACCCTGAATGACTTTTTGCCTGATCGTACTGTCAGAATGTGTGTAAGGGTCCAGGAGCAGCACGTCGTGAGGTAAACATGTTCTTTTAATATTCAGTCAGACAAGCTCAGAGTGAGGACAGAAGGCAGGTCGGGTTACCAGGGAGCAGCAACAGAGGCAGGTCAAAAAACGAGCAGAGTCAGACAACAAGGCAGGCACGAAAACAGGCAGAGATAACACGGGAACGAGCCGTACGAGACAAACTACGATCTGGCAAAGAGTCCTTCAGGGTCTGGGGCTTAAGTAGTCTTGCTGATTGCCGATGAAGTGCTGGTACGACTGATCAGGAATGTGGAGCAGGTGAGGCAGAGAGGGGAGGGCGAGAGCCGAAGCCATGACACACACATGTGAGGCGAATTCACTCATTTGAGTGGCCATTTGACTTGCAGAGTGCGCATTTACGATATTGCAGCATGCAAAAATGAGAAGAAGATTTGCAGTGAGCCAAGTTCTGGATCATGTATAGTGATTCAGATGAGCAGGTTTCTGAGGAGGAATACAATGTAGAGTATCACCTAGAAGACAAACACATCTGATGAGTCGCATGAGGAGGTCACTGGTGCTGAAGCTGCTCCTTCTGAAAGATTCAAATCCGAAAAGGCTAAGATCTTTGGAGCTCAGTACCTCATGATGTACGTGGCGGGGCAGGTGCTGCAAATGTCATCAGAATGACCCTTTGAATCACAAGGTTTGCCAGAGCGAGATCTGACAAGCTTGCTCCCATCAGGGATGTCTGGGAGAGATGGGTGGAGCTCCTTCTGCTGATGTGCAACCCAGGGCCAGAGGTAAACAGTGGATGATTGTCTTGTCACTTTCTGAGGAAACTGCCCTTTCCGGCAATACATACCCAGTTAGCAGGGGAAATATGGCAAAAAAAAAAACAAAACTGGGCAGCCTGTGATGCAAAAAACAGCTATACCTGGAATCTACAGATTTAAATGGGCAAAGCTGCGAGCGGCATCCCTGAGAAAAACAAAGGAAAACGTGTGGTCCACGATATGACCACTGGACTGCAGTCACAATATTGTTACAATTTTTTATTTATTTATTTTTTTTTACCAGCTATGACCTCTGATAAGAACTTCTCAAGAGGAAACTGAAAAAAATACTTTTTTGCCCTTTCTTGATGTAAATATACATGGGTCGAAATTGACCCGTAACACCATAGATGGTACTTTAGTTCTTAATATTACAATGAAAAAATAAATAAAATGCATTTATTTAAGAGATGTGTTCTATGAAAGAGTTTTGAAAGAAGCATACAGAGAGGAGAAGTGTCATTCATTGACGTGTTTAGAACCCCGTCAGTTACCACAAACCGACACAAAGTTGAAAGTATGCTAAACTGCTTCCATTTTTGCTGAAAGCAGAATAGCTTAACATCCTCAGAGCTGACTGTGGTAATGTCGGGCTTTTTGTTTTCAGGGTTGCTCTTTTAAGGGGTGAAACTAGTTTGATTTTTTTTTACTTTATTCAGCTTGAGTGGAATCACTCAAGCTGACATTGATTGCTCTGCAGCTGAAATGCACAGATGGAGCCGGTCTTTTTTCTTTTCATCCTCTTGTGATCGTCTGTTGTGTCGACTTCCTGATTTTTTTTTTTTCAAATCGATCTGCACTGAAGTGACCAAAAGAGCAACTATGGTGTGATGTGGCACCAAGAACCAGTAGTCAGGAACCTTTGAGGATTGTATTTGCATAGTAGTAGGCAAACAATGTGAGCGAAAATGGCTAACAACGTCTCATGTAACGGTATCACTCAAAGTTGAAGTGTTAAAAAGAATCTCTCACAGCGATGCTCTCTGTACTTTGAGCTGGAGGGGGCCTCATGTTGGTCTTCCTGTGTTAAAGCTAGACTCAAAGTTTCCACTAAATGTTTGCAGCACTTTGTTGTGCAACCTCAGATGCTCCAACACTGATGAGCTACTGACCACTGAAACCTTTGTGGCAAATCTAAAAAAGAATAAGTTTACAACCAAAGATCAGAAGCACACACTCTGTCGTGCTCTATTCCAGGAACTGATCAATTATGGCAAATAAACAGAAACTTTGATCTAGCTACAGTAAATACTTATATATGGTGAGACGGGACTGTTTCAATTATGCACCGAATCTAAAGTTGAAGATAGGAGGAAATGGCACACAGGCTGAAGACTTTGGTTTCGTTTTTGCTGTTGGTGCATCAGGCAGCGATCGTCACAGGTCTCTTGACGTGTGCAGCACCAAACCAACAAAATGCCCATGGACCCAAGTGAGCACAGTTCAAATTACATTCAGACAGATCATTCATGCAAACTGAGCAGTTGAAATCAAGTTAGATTGCCTTTTTTTAATATATATGCTCATTTATTTTCAAAAAACAACTATTGTACATTCCCAACAGTTTATAGTAGGACTTTCTTACTTGCTTTAATACTCCACACTCATGTTAAGCATTATTAACTTCTGTATTAACAATCAAACTCTTAAATTCTTATACAGAAAAACAACAAAAGCTCTCTCACAAAGCTGAAATGCATTTAGTGATGATGTTTTACACTTGTGTACACACAGTCTTTTGTGTCATCCATCTGTCTCCATGGTCTGTTGTTCACACTCGTCCGCAAGGCAGCGTAATGGAGAACGTCCTCATTTGTGTGGCTCTAGTTTTGAAACAAGAAACACTAAATACCAATATGATGCACAGCAATCGGGGCATTTATTAATCCAGATAACAAGTACCCCTGCATTCATCAGATGATCAGATGAAAATCCCAAGTCACTTCCCGAAACAAAACATAAAAACAACGTTTGTGTCATGGTGTTTGACTTTACCAGCAATTTAGAAACATTTACCTCCACACTGCACACTTTGGCTCTTGCGGATTTTGCACAGTAAGACGGCCAGGAAACCAGCCAGAATGGCGTTAAACGCCAAAGATCCGTTCAGAAATCCCACTCATCTGAATAAAAACACCTTTGATCCGGACACAGCTGGAAGTTGTTCATGAGACTCTAAAAAAAGCAAATTCAAATGTTGGGAAAATAGAATTCAGCCATAAAAGAAAGCAGGAGGTGCATTCGATTATACCTTCACAGTGGCAGTTGTGTCTGCTGTTTATCACACACGGGATGCAGGATATTTCTCTATGAGCATTGTGGTGCTACACAGGAAGTCCACCAAGGCCTGAGTGTCTTCATCCTCTGTAGCTTCACTCAGCAGCAGACTGAGGTCGAGGTTTCAGTTTCATTTTGAAAGCACAGCAAGTAAAGTTTCAGTGAGCACAGGCAGCAGCACCTTGGCTTGGAGTTTGGTATAAGACTGAATGGCTTATGCTGAACTTTTTACAATCTTTATCTTTAAAATATAAACAATGAGAGGTAATCAGCAAATACCATATGCCAGTGGAGGAAATTATTAACAGTCCCTGTGATGACCTTTAACAAAAACAAGACCGTTGCTGTGGTCTTGTTTTCAACAACACGGTGTGGTATGTCTGGGGAGGTGTAGGCTGACACTCAGGACCTCTGTATGAGTTCTCATATCATGGCTGTCTTCCTCAGTTGTAAAAGATCTTATAACTTAAATAACCAACTGTAGCAGGTTTGGCATCAGGCTCTGCCTTAGCGTATAAATTCCTGAATAGTCCGCCAAGACATAAGAGAACACGTGTAAGCACTTGTGATCCACAAATTACATGTTTGGACATTTGGAAAGGGCAGTACGTTTTTTTTGCAACTTTTTTTTTGACAAGTGTCGCTATGTAGAAAAGAAAACCTCCATAAGTAAGCTTTTTGAAACATATGTTAAAGTTTGAGATGTGCCTTAAGGAGTTTTAAATCAGGTTATGACAATTTATGTGTCGGTTTACACAACTCCAGGGACATGCAATCCTAATATCCTGCAATCCTAATAAGGCAAACCTCCACTCTGTAGCCTGATAACATAATCATGTAGCCTATGGATGCAGAATATTTCTCAGCGAGCACTGTGGCATGTCTGCAATTGTTCCACCATCACCCACACTGAGAAAGGCAGACAAGCCAACGAGAAAGGTACTGAATGCTGAAGCTCCACACAGGAAGTCCACCAAGGCCTGAGCGTCTTCATCCTCTGTAGATTCACTCAGCAGCAGACAGAGGTTGAGGTTTCAGTTTCATTATGAAAGTACAGTTTGAGTGAGCACAGGCAGCGGCGTATTTCAACCAGAGCACCTAGGCTCGGAGTTTAGTATAAGGCTGAATGACTTGTGCTGAACTTCATACATTCTTTATCTTTTTTGAAACTGAAACCATGAGGTGGCAATCAGCAAATATGATATACTTCAGCCAGTAAAATGTGTTTCATAGATTCGTGTTTCAAGTTAAAGTGTAAAAATAGTAAAATGTTAAAGGAAATACCCAATAATTAATAAATACAGGACAGAATAAGCTCAAACATGGTTTTAAAAGACATGATCATCAGGCTCAACATGAAAACATCTACTGCCTCACACCAGAGTACACACATTCATTCTGACTGTTCCTTTGTATCCTTGATCTGTTGGGCCGGTTGACTCTCACAGCTGCATAATGGAGGTTGTCTTCCCCTTGGTCACCCTGGCAACAAAATAGAAGAAGTTAGTGTGTGCGCAAATACATAGGCTAAAAAAATATCTTGAAAAAAATCCACACTGTCTCGACCTCTGTGTTTGCTGTGGATGTGGCTGGGAACCTTGATTGCGAGTCTTTGTTTGAAACAGAAGAAAAAGGTTTGGAAGTTTTTTTCACAGTTTATTTTTCACAAGATTGAAAATATATAATGTCAGTTACCCAGGGAGTGGTGGCTGTTTCTCTTTTTCATCATAAAAATGGAAATGGATAATAAAACAACCATAATGATGGTAAATATCCAGGCTGCGCTCAGGAAATACATCCAAACAAGAAGGTTTTCTTTATCTGCAAAGACAGCCACGAGAAACTGTGATTGTCATGATGCTGTTTGAGATAATTCTTTGAGTCTAAACACAAATTGTCTTCCAACTTTTTTAATACCAGTTAAATTGCATTATTGCATCATTCAGGATGACTACAGGCATATGGCGTCTGTGTAAACTTATGCAGTATGTTAAACGTATACAACTTATATAAACTTCTTGAATGAAACAATTTGCAAATTACTCACTGTCAAACTCCAGCTTGGTTCTGTTTCCAAACAGAATGCGTCCACATGCTGCAACAGCACAGTAGTAGATCCCCGTCTGAGAAATATTCAAGTTCTTCACAGACAGGCTGTAGAAACAGGTGTTGGTTTTCTTCTCACACTGGTTGTTCCTGCGTCTGTGGCTGTAAACCAGTTCAAGTTGAGATGGTCCAGATTCTCTGAACCAGTAAACAGCATGATTCCCGTTACAGGTCCCAGTATGTACTGTACAGTTCAGAGTCCCAGAACCTCCAGACTGGGTGGACTCTGATGTTGACTGACTTATGGACAAACCTGAACCCTCTATGATGACATCAAAACCTTCTGTAAATTCAAATACATTAAAATCCTGATTTGAACAGTAATAGGAGCCTGAGTCCGAAAACTTCAAATTTGTGATCGTTAAATTAGCTCCTTTGTTGTTCGTATGCAGTTTGAAGCGTGGATTGTTTTTGAAGTCATTATAAAATATCCAACTTTGACCTGTTATGCGATAGACACAGATGAGCCTTGGCTTCTCTTCTGGAGTTTGTTTAAACCAAGAAATCCTGGTAGAATCTTTGTTTCTGATAAGACATGTCAAAGTCAGGTTCTGTCCAGGTTTGACCAGGATAAAATTATTCCTCCAATTCATTGATGGAGAAAATTCCATTGTGTCTGCCGAAGTTGAAGTGAAACAAACAGAAAAGCACACAGTTTAATGCTTGAATCTGGAACTTAGAAACACGCCATAAAGATGCACACCAACAAAAAAACAAACTATTTAAAAATGCTCACTGATTTTCTCCAGACACATCAGAAAGAAGATAACCTTTGCAGATGTCACCGTGTTGCAAGTCGAGGGCTGAGTGAAGAGCAGGCTGATTTGTTTTACACTGATAAAAGCTGAGCTTGTGTCTGATTGGCCAGCCTGAGGCGTGTCGTGTGTGCCCTACAGGAAACACGATCAAGTCTAATCTGGCAATAATGCTGTCAGATTTCCATGAAAACATGGATGAATCAGAAATCAAACAAAGGTTTACATTTGAAACAAACATGAAAGTAAAAGACCTTGGCACTGCCTTTAGCAAAGAAAGATGTTTAATATATAAATGGAAATGAGGTTGAGTTGAGTTTTTGTTCTTTGGAGTTTAAACACATTTAAACATTTCCAACAAATCAACCAACCACCAACACCAAAACAAAGAAGCA
>BJFM01000521.1:76322-89194 GCA_016586285.1 Arothron firmamentum | reverse complement strand
CCTTAACTTGGCAGCTGGGATGTATTAAGCAACAAAGCTCTTTCGGGCTGTTCCTGGTCTGTTAAATAAGCATGGACAAGAACCACAACAAAATCTGAACTTATACACTACATTGAAATGAAGCAATAAACTTCGCAGCAAAGTTATAAGGTGTATGTTGGGTATATACACCTTCTAACTTTGTTGCGAGTTCCAGGAGGGTTCAGGATTTTGTGTAAAATCACAGGACAAATTCAAGAACTGTTCTGTTGAACAGATGGGAACATGTGGGAAGATAATTTATTTGTTAAAATATTCAGATAAAAATGGAGAAAAAAGGAGACAATAGAAAAAGTGAAAATTTAATTACTAAAATTAATTGAAAGTGTGAAGTCTTTTAATATTTAATAAAAACTTTAAAATTGACACACAAAAAATTGTTTTCAATATTGATAGTTTGCATCATCAAATAATTCACAACCAACATCAAGCAGTGCATACTGCAGGCTTTACTTGCTAAAAACACTGCCTCCAGGAGCTTTTGGTTTATGATCGAAGGACGTTTCTGCTCCTGTCCGGACTCCGCTGAACACGGATGGAGCCACCTTGCCCATTCGTTCTACAAACACAGAAAGACATATGGCTTCCTTAGATATGAAAGAAAACAACGTGGGAAAAAAAGTGACTAAATGTGGTATGACGCTATCGGAAGACAGAAGATGAAAAATTGAGTACTGTATTTCTTTTTGTCTCTCTGGTCTGAAGCCGTCTATTAGGTAACGATGTAGATGGATAAAGCAAACCAGACTGCTGCACTGTCATGCAGATTCTGGCTGCTGATTGCACGAGAATATTGAAAACGTAGGAATTTGGAGAAATGAACTCACTGTGCGTCACCAACCACTCTGTGATAATGTTTGTGTTAGGGAGCATTGTTTTGCTGTAGAAGGCCAGAGGCATCAAGGAATATTCTTTCATTGAAAGGGTGAGCATGGTCTGCAACAATAATACTTAGAGAGGTGGCACCTTTCAGACTAACATGGACGGCAGGAACCAAAGTTTCCCGGCAGAATACCACCCAAAGCAAACAGAGATTTCATAAGATTAGGATTGACAAACATTTCTGGAATTAGATGATTAACTCAAGATCCAAATCAAACTATGCCATGTGTCAAGGTTGATAACACAGCTGTATTGGAGACATGCATCAGACATGTGTGTGTGTCAAAGCAAAGCGAAGTTTTAGACGGAATGCGCTGTCATGTCCCATGTCCCTGGTGGTCTGTTGGTCAGGATTCAGCGCTGTCGCCGCTGCAGACTAGGTTTCCTGGTCAGGGAATGTTTCTTGTACTTTACTTTTAGTAACATAAACACGTCATGCAGCCAATAACAGATGACTACATTAATCAACTCCTCACCATTGCTTTTTTTTTTAGGTTACAGGGCTCATTGATGAAGAAGATATTGTGTGTAAAAATTCAAGTAGGGAAATTTTTAATGAAATCTTGTTTTATGAAGACAGGCAACATTTTAATGTCACTTCCGCAGCTTATTTAACAAATACTTAGGTAGTTTGCTATTTCGTTTGGCATGCGATAATGTCTAAAATGGTGTCACGTATTCCAGTGTCAAAGGAAACAACATTAATTTAAAGTATTACTCACCACACTCAACCATGACCTCATAGGTTTTACTCTTAACCTCGCCCTTCAGTCCCAGTTTACTGCGAGCTCCTTTCAGGTCCTCCTCCTTCATCGGGGGACGTTTTTTCTTCTTTATTTCACCTGGCTGATGTAAAGCAAGAGGAAATAAGATTCTGAATATGAAGGCTGTGTATATTTCTACTCTCTTGATCATCAAAATATTACCTGTGACATTATTCTGGTTGAATTGACTCCACAAAAGCTTCCGTCTGAAGTGACGCTGTTTCTTCTTGTCTTTGTCTACCAGCCCTGACGGTATATATAGTCCTGGTCTGGATCCAGTGAGTCAGTTGGACCCCCAGTTCTATCCCAGTGTGCCTGTTGTCAGTGTGTATTATTAGGGGTTACGTGAGGGAAAGTGCAGCTAAGTGTGTCTCCCAGTAGTAAGATTACAGGCCAACAGCTGATAATGCCAGGCACAAGTTAACATCCGCGCGTGCACGCGCGCACGCACACACACACACACACACACACACACACACACACACACACACACACACACACACACACACACACACACACACAAGTCTAGACTCTTTCCAAAGGATATTATTGAGTTGCTTGAAGGTGATTGAAGCTGACAGAAATGTCTGGTTGTGAACCACATCCTGACAATTTCCACATGAACTAAATTACATGTGAAGAATAAAGAGAACTGAAAAACTTTGGTCAGTGGGCCTCTTCTCATGTAATTCAAAGGGAGTTAACATTTGTCTTCACATACAACCGCAATGAGTGATGTGTGCATAATTAAAACTAGCACACCAGCCTTGTTGTTATTACATCAGCCTAAACATTCATCCACACTACTTTTAAAGGACAAACTGTTGATGCTTTATTTCCAGTTAAAAGTGCAGCGTTAATGACATTTTTGTTAATTATTGAACTTTTTTCCCCCCACATCTTAAATTAAATCCCAGGATAGATGCCGTTTATGCAGTCATCCAGAGCAATAAAGGGAATTCACTTCTAGTAGAATGGAAAGAGCATCCCAATTTTGAAATGATAACATCAGTTCCTAAAGTTGATACAGAATCTGTGCAGGTACCAGGAATGTATGCGTGGACTTTGTGAGGTGAATAGCTACCAGAGGAAATTGTAGCAGGCTATCTAGGCACGCAGGTCAAACAGACATCTCCATGCAAAGCGCCTTCTTCCTCCTCATTTGAAAGCCTATATGAACGTTGGACCTTGTACGTATCATCTACCTCATGGCCTAAGGAGGAATTTATCTAAAAAGAATAAAATGGTTCAATCAACCACGTTGATTTTTTTCAATGTAAAATCTTAGTGCACCATAATTCATCTTAATCTCCGTCATTTTAAATGAGCGTAATATATTAGAAAAATACAAATAGTTTCCAAAAATTACTAAAAGCAAGCCTGTAGTCACAGTTATCACAGGAAATTTCAAGATGAAGCAAAAAGACTCGAGCCAGCCAGGAGTCGAACCTAGAATCTTCTGATCCGTAGTCAGACGCGTTATCCATTGCGCCACTGGCCCTGATGACGCAGTGAGGGGGTGGCGCTCCCCATGACTGCAGCACACCAGCAGGCAACAACCCGCAAAGCCAAAAGCAACCTTTCCTTGTGTGTTAAATTCTGGTTTGGATAATTTATTTACGTCATAATGGTTCAAGTAAAACAACTGTCGGACAATTTTTAAACAATCTCGAAAACGACTTATCCAGGCTGTGATAGATTACGGGGAAAAAACGACTTTGCATAGTTTACTTTCTCTCAACAAACTAACGCTACTCAGAATTGACTAAAAATACACGCTGCTGAAAAAAAATGAATTAATTACTCAACAATTAAGTTTTTATTTTACATTCTTTATTGTAAAAGCATTTAAGATAATTTACCTCTGTAACTTGTCTTTGTAATCATCTTGTAGTTTCACTTTACGAAGTACTCAAAGCCCTCTTTGATTTAGTTGTATTGAAAATTCACAGCCAGAAAAGGCTGCATTTTTACCTCCTATGAAACCTCCGGTCATCAATTCCATTTCAACATGCCAAAGACATCATGATGAAGTCATGAACTTAATCATTGTCTTCACAGTCACAGTATACAGTTATGTTACACTCCCTTAACTTTAAAGAGGACCATTAGAGATGTACACATGCACCCTGCACACACTATGTACATACACACACTTGCGCACACACAAATCATTGCACTTCTATCTTTGTGAGGACTTTCATAGTCTTATTACCCAGCCCCCGACCCTAACCATCACAACTAACCCCCTAAGCTCAATTTTAACCCCAAGCGTTAAACCTTAAAACAGTTCTTTGAAGTTGTGAGGACCAGTCAAAATGTCCTCACTTTCCACAAATGTCCCCTTTTGCTAGTAGAATGCAGATTTGGGTACTTAGTATGTAGCAAGTACAAGAACACACCATCAAACTTTCAAGTGTCTGGCCCACAGCCACATAACAGTTTAAAGGTCGATATCTATATCACATTCTTAACATCAGAGCCTGCTGAATGCTGCTTCATGCTGAAGATCTGGAGCTCTGGATAAACAGTCATAAAAATTAACACAAACAACACAAAATACCTGCTGGTAATTTCACTCGGGCATATTATTACTCAAACATTACAATAAAAACAAAAATAAAAAAAAATAAAAATGTTTGTAGTTAAAGGAAATTGTGCAAGATGCCATCCCATTTGTACTCTCCCCGTGGTGTGAGGGAGCAAAGAACACTTAACATAATCAACTTTTTGGCCTAAAATAACACCCATAAAACATATATATGTGACATTTTAGGACATAACACACAAGAGTACATCATTTAAATGGTCATAGAGTTGATATCTAGAGAATGTTGTTGTGTGGTGACTGAATTCCTACAGGTACAAGCAGTTAAAAAACTGTATGAAGACAGCATTGGTACAGCTACTATTACATCTGGGGTGTACAGTGTTGAATTGTGTAATGGGTAGAAACTGTAAAGAGTTGCATCAGTCTAGAGAATCAAACACATTAATGAAATGCTTTTACTTAAAGACAACCGTCAGATCACAGTCTCCGTAACAAAAAGAAATATTTCAGCAGCTTTGTTATCATTACATCAACCCAAACATTCATCTGCACTACTAATAAAGGACAAACTGTTGATGCTGTATTTCCAGTTAAAAGCGCAGCATTAATGACATTTTTGTTATTGAACTAATTTTCTCAGGTCACCTTTAATGCAAAAACTCACCACTGGAATGCTATGGAGAAATGCAACATTGATCTGAGACAGTTTACTACAGAAATATCTCCCAGCGTATTAAATTACATCCCAGGATAGATGCTGTATATGCAGTCATCCAGAGCAATAAAGGGACTTTACTTCTAGTAGAAAGGAAAGAACATCTCAATTTTGAAATGATAACATCAGTTCCCAAAGCTGATACAGAATCTGTGCAGGTACCAGGAATGTATCTGTGGACTTTGTGAGGTGAATAGCTACCAGAGAAAATTGTAGCAGGCTATCTAGGCACGCAGGTCAAACAGACATCTCCATGCAAAGTTCCTTCTTCCTCCTTGTTTAAAAGCCTATATGCCAATACGTTGCACCTTATCTGTATCATCCATCTCATGGTCTGAGGAGGAATTTATCTAAAAAGATAAAAAAGTTAAATTAACCACGCTGAAGATTTTTTTTTTAAAAGTAAACTGTTATTGCACCATATTCCATCTTAATTTCCTACCATTTAGAATCAATTTAATATATTAAAAACATATAAATAGAAACAGTTTCAACAATTACTAAATACAAGCCTCTATAAACAATTATCAAAGGAAACTTAAAATAAATCCAAAACATTCGAGCCAGCCAGGAGTCGAACCTAGAATCTTCTGATCCGTAGTCAGACGCGTTATCCATTGCGCCACTGGCCCAGACAAAACAAAGGCTGGGCTAAATAAACAAAAGGGGTGGTACGAGGCGGAGCTGCCCGCAACAGCTCAGTGCTTAGCTCAACGGGTGCCCAGCAAATTCAGCTGCTGCACACAAGCAGGCAACAAATCATTAAATCAGAATAAGACAAGCTAGTATGTTGAATTAAATCTGGTATGGATAATTTATTTACTTCAGACTGGTTTAAGTAAAATAACGTTGGTACAATCTTTTAACAAACTTTTTAAAATGACCATTTTAAAACTCAGAAAACCTGTGAATAGTTACCAGAGGAAATGAGAGCAGGTTATCTAGGCACGCGTGTCAAACATTGATCCCCAGGCGAAGCTTTTTCTTCTTTACTGATTTTAAGCCGGTGAGCCGACGAACATCATCCTCGTCTGACTCATCCATTTCGTCATCTGCTGAGAAAAGTATCTAAAGAAAGCAAGAAAAAAAGACAAATTTTGGGTAATGTGTATGAGTCTGAAGAAGGTTGCACAATATACAGTGGTGTGCCAAAAAGAATCTAGCTGATATGTTTATGTTACCATTTAAAGAACTGATCTAAAATGTAGCCTCATTGCATGTATTTCATCATTTTCTAACATTTTTTTTACTGACAAGAAAAGTTATAATGAGCTAACCAGGAGGCAAACCTAGAATCTTTTGAATCTTTTTACTTACATATTTCACTCTAAGATTATTCCAGACCTCTACCTGGAGAAACTTACCTCTGATTCTGAGTCATCGTGAGACAGGGCTCGTCTGTAGCGGACTTTGCTGGTCCCTCGAGAATCCTCTTCTCTCTCCTCTAGCTTTGCTTTTGTTCTGTGCTTCTTCATTAGGAAATTATCCACTACCCAAAACATAAGGGCCTAATGCAGAAAAGAAGATAAAAAAAAATTTGCCATGGAAAAAAAAAAAATTCTTATCCGGGAAATATTTTAAATAACTATACCAAGACAATGGTCATAGTATGACAAAAAAGGAGTAATACAAATGAACAAGTACACACCGTAAAAACATCTACAACATCGTATGAGCTGTAAACAAAATGTGCATGAATAAAATACAGAGAGCAGACTTACGTTAACGAAGAATGGAACGATGAGCATGACGATGGCCAGCTCCAGGTCTGGATTCTGTATGGGGTTGAGGAGGGCCAGCTGTGACACACACACACATACACTTTAAGTGGACTACTCAAAAGCACTGATACATGGATGATAAAAGGTATTCCAGATCCAAAGTTGTGGCATTAATAAACGAACTGCGATCTAGAGAAAATAATTTAATTCTCCATTTTTTAAATTTTGTTCTGACCTTTTTCCACTCGGGAATGAGTAGAACCAGCATGATAACGACCTTCTCAAACATCATGATGAGGATGTATAGGACACACTGGCCCAGCCATGCAGTGCACTTGACTGGTTCTCCTACAAATATACATAGAAGAAAAGTGACAATGACAGTATAAGAACTGTTTTTAGCTATTGAGATATTTAGTAGAGATCATTTGCAGATTTTACAGGTCTAAAAAGCACTACAGCCCTCCCTTGGGCACTACAAGCGTAACAAACAGTTCTAACCGTACTCTCCAAAACGCAGAGAGTCCCACTGTCTCCACTCCACAACAGCGCTGACAGTTCTCACCCCAGCGTAAATGAACAACATACCCAGAGAGGCATCCAATAAGAAGTTAATGAGGTATCTAGGAGGGACAGAGATGTGAATTTAATTTAGATGTTGAGGAAACAGCTCTTGGGCAGAGAGCTCTGTGAGGGTCAGTCAAATCCAGGACTCACAATGAGCAAGGATCCTCCTCTGTTAGGTCAGACAGGTACACGTTAGCAAAATGGATGAACAGCATCCCAATTGCCTGTTTGGAGGTGTCTAAAAACCTGCAGAGAGCACAGTTGTCGAAACGTATTTATTCATGTGATGCCATTTTAGAGACTATGGACCTGGGCTCCTACCAGATCCTCCAGGGTCTCCTCTCATGTTTTGGCTCTCGGAAACGCTTCACTGTGCAGAAAATGAGCACACACACAAAAAAACAAAGACAGCAGTATTTCATCAACACAACTGACACCAAGACTCAAACAGCAGAAAATAAGGAGCCAAGTCTCCATCCTAAAACATTTGGGTAAGAATTTGATGGCTTAACATTTTAATCCAAGTGAAGAATCATGCCTCGAGCTGATTTTTATGATTCGGAAAGCAGAACTGAGTTCTTTTTTAAAAAAAAACAAAGATTCACCATCTTATCAAGGGTCAAAGTTGAAAAAAACAATTTAACCTTGAAAAGGTATGTATTGTATATATTTGCAAATATTATGCTTTTTAAGAGCTATGGTTTTCTACAAAAGCCACCGATTCTAAAGACAGACATTGTGCACGCCTGTGTAACAAATCTGGTTGTGAATATTTGTGCGTTTCCCAACCATTCAATGAAGACTTCTTGTGTTCTCATGAGGTGAAGTAATGCTGCAATCTATGACCTCAGTTTTTGTTCTAACTGTGACATTAGACAAATACACACCCTGTGTGCAGCTGTGTGACATAAAAGCGAGGGCCGTTTCTTCTTGGTTGGGAACAAAACCGCCCTTTCTGTAGTTCATGCAAGTGACACTACAGCATTCTGGCACCTAAGCCCAATATGCATTTCCCCTTAGACAGACATTTAAAAATGTGTGTGGATGATATCTGTGATAATATTTCTGCAGAGGCAGACTCTTTTCTGATTCTATTGTAAAATTGGATCTGGACCATCCAGCTGACATCAATATTGATATGATTCTGTGGATGATCGTTTCAATCAGTGTCAAATATCACACACACGTGTGTCTCAGCTCATACTCACACATCAGAGTGCTGAAAGCCACCATGGCAAGGAGTCCCTGCAAAAAGATCCCAAAGGAGTCCATAAAGGCGCCATTCTCGCACCCCCGGTTATTCGTACTCGGTGTCGGGGTGGAAGGTGCAGACGTGTTGGAAAAGGAGGCAGCGGGCAACTCTGCTCCACCTGCTACGTCTTTGAATTGGGAGGGCATGTTGGCACCGCTCACTGCACCCATGGGACAGGATAACTGGACAAAAAACTAAACCAAAGTAGTGTGTCCTCAAATGTGCCGTGGTCACGTTCTTTCCTGCAGTTGGTGGTCAGCTAATCGATGTATAAAGCCTACCAGGGTTCAGTAAAGGATGGTGGCATTCTCTGCGTTCAAGGCATAAACTCATTATCCTCCAAACATTAGTACAACTGAAGCCGTCAATGTCGCCCCAACACAATATTGGGGCTGTAACAGAGTCGTTTCATATTCATTTACACATTGATCTTCGACATTAAAACAGCCTGGCGTACATCAGGACACCATTGCTGTCTCGACCTAAAAGCTACGCGATACTAGCAACGGACACAAAACATAACTTTTAGTGCATCAAACGAATAAACATTACCCTGATACTTGCACAAACGTTCCTTAAAATTCAAGCCGAGCAGTAAAAAGACAAAGCTGCTTACAGTCGAGAGTGTACCGTAAAAATTAAACAAGAGGGTGCAGTGGCTGACGTACTATCGTTAGCTAGCTAGCCTTTATGCTACCCAGTTAGTTCAAATAAGCTAACGCCCAATATAGAAAAAGATATGACAAAAAAACTTTTTCATCTTTGCATTGAGAGCCGCATATGAACCATCTTAATGTTGATTTTCACACATCTTTTAAAAAGTAGTTCAACTGTGAGCGACAAAAACCGACTCCTTGTAGGTCACTGCTCATATTTGTCCAGATGCTTCCCTGCCTAGCAGTTCCCACTCTTGTTGACAGACGTACTGTCATGTGACCTGCGTAACCACAAATTGCATGCTGGTAAATGTATGCTACAGCAAGGAGTCGTATAAAATCCATTACACTTTTTAATTTTTATATTTTAATCACAATTCTCTCATTAAAATGAGTTACAAACATGAAAAATGCTGTTCCATTGAAACTTTGAATAAAAATCGAGTGTCTTAACAGAAATATCACAGGATTTATACTCACAAATGAAAAGCACGTTACAGTAAGTTACAAGGTAATAATTGATTAAAAAAAAAGAATAATAAATGTTTGAGAAAATAAGCTTGAATACTGCCAATGTAACGCTAATTGTTAAAATAAGCAGTACCTATTCAGTGACATGGATTGGCTCAAATAATCAACTGTCACTTAAGTATTTGCCTATTATGTGCAAATATACAACAAATTAAGGGCATTTTTGAAGGAAGTTAATTGCTTAAGATTATTTTTCCACCCTGCTGCACTATAAGATATTATATACACTATTACCAAACATGCTCTATAGTCATATTTGCATACCACTATACACCTTTACTTGTGCTTACAGAATCTTTGCTAGAACCTGCACAAATTTTTAATTGAAAGTTGGGCAGCTGATTAAATTTCCACCTTGTTTTGCTGAGTACATTATAATGTCACAACTCTACTAATAGGTAGGGCATCTAACAAGTAGATAAAATGCAATGTAATAAAATTTTTGATGAAAACATTAACAATTTTGCCCCCCCCCCTTTTTTTTAGTATATTCAACGGTCCCTGAAGTAAGGTCGTATTTAAGCAGCTTATATAATTTAAATTCATTTACTTCTAGAAACTGACGAACAAAATCCACCCCATCCCCAATTATAAATTTAAACAGGCCTATTTCAGCAAGAAAATCTAGTATTGCTTATCTGAGGTTATAATACAGATGAGGATTAGGGTAACATGTCCAAAATATTTTAATTCTGATTCCAACTTTAGGATTCTGAGATTCTCCTCTGCTACAAGTTACGCATCTTTTCAAGGTCACTCCTCTGTATTAAAAACCAGATTTCCATGACCCTGTGCTAACCCCAAAATATAACTCCGTATACTAAATCGGAACTTTACAGTTTGAGTATTCAGAAAAGGTGCCAAAGGAGCTTTGTGAAAAGTTTAAAGTATTTTGGTAAGTTTAGTTTAGATGTACAGTAGCACAAGCCCACTCGTCACCACCAATGTTGAACAGTTTTTTCAGTTAAATTAGAAATTAGTATGTAATCACCTGGTGAGATTATTGCAGATTAAAAAAAAAAAGAAAAGAAAAAATAACCCGATCACTGGTGCATCTTTCGAGGGCAGGCATCTTAAAATCATAAATACACACAACTGATAAATGGAGTTGGAGAACTCTCATTCAATTGCATGAATTAGAAGAAGAATCCAAGGCACTGTAATAAAACAAACAAGGCTTTTTTTTTTTTAAGAGCAAAGTTAAACCTCAGCCTGGTTTAATTTGAAAGCGCATCCTCTGCAAGGGCTTTTATTTTTGGACAACACATGCTGGCATAAATAGCATTTGCACGTACAGTATTATTGGCATTAAGGTGCCTTGAATTCTTCTTTTAGTTTTCCAATCTGCCTCCCTTAACAGCACCTGAATGGTTTTGGACCCTGTGTATCCTTCTCTCCCCCCCCCAAGCTTAAGAAGTATCCATGGGTTTCCATGTGACATATGCAGGATTCTATAGAATATCCAGTGTAAGAAAAGTCAAAATGGGCAATTGAAGCGTCCTTCACAGGATTTGCAACACAGATTTAATGTGTTCACGTCCACGTTCATTCCCAGCTATGTGGCAAATTGTTGGTAAAATGCCAGCTTGACCCTCTCGATGTGGTGGCACAGCTTGATGGCTGGTCCCAGCTTCAGGTCCATGCACTCTTGCACCGTTGGGAGGTTCAGCAGCAGCAGTGCTTGTCCATCAATCTCCTTAAAACAGCAGCAAAAAATAAAAAAATAAAAAAATAAAAAAATCAGTCCTATGAGATGCAACACATATGTGTAACATTCTCAGTCTGGGATGTTTTACATCGGAGATAAAACTTTACTGTTTCTTACTTGATCCAGGAAAATCCGGGCAAGAGGTGCACAGTCAGTGGTCCTGATGAAGCGCACCACATCCGTAACGCTCCACTCCAGGGGGCTGGTGTCCAGACACAACTTCTGAGGAGGCTCAGTCTTTGAAGTCTTTAAACACAGACAGGTGAGTCACAAGGAAAGGCTTATGAGTCAGGTTATCCCTCAAAATATACGTAACCACATCTAACGTCCAAAGATAAGAAAATTCTCTATTGGCAGCCTGTTATCACGTGACATGCTATGACTACAAATCTCATAATTCACAGCAAATATCTCAGGTAAAATAAATATTTGGGGAAATTAATCTTTGCCTGTGAAAAGAACATAACATTGTATTAGTTTTCCTTTTTTCCCTCCAATTTGAAAAAGTAAACTTCGGTATTAAAATAGTAATAAACAAGTTCTCAGTAGTTGTTGCAGAGTCATTTTAAAATTTACTGTGACCTTCCCTACCTTTGGTGATGGAGGGCGATTTTCATCATCAGAAAATGAGGGCGAGCGGGGTTTCCGATGTCGACGTGTGGGCCTGGGTGTCGCTGGTGGGGAGGGAGAGGGCGTGGGGGGCTGAGACTTCCCAAACGATTGCTCCGAGTCATCCTGTAGATCATCCTGCAGCTCCGAACCAGAGTCTTCGCTTAAGGAGTCATCTTCATCCAGATCTTCCTCCTCTCCGCTGCCCTGTGAGCCATACGCCACAATAGAACAACTTTACAAAATTCCCATTTCCATCTGTTGTTTCAAGAAAACTTGGAGTGGAAAGTGAAAAATGTTGTCGAGTAATTTTTTTTTCTAGTATTTGGTACCTGTGGAGACCCAACAGGTGTGTTGTCCACTGAGGCTGAGGAGCGCCTCTTCTTGTGCACAAAGAGCTGTTTCCTCCTCTTCCTCCTTCTCCCTCTCCTCTTCACCCCCCCCTCAAGAT
Source organism: Arothron firmamentum (assembly GCA_016586285.1). NCBI lineage: Eukaryota > Metazoa > Chordata > Actinopteri > Tetraodontiformes > Tetraodontidae > Arothron > Arothron firmamentum. The sequence continues at coordinate 76,748 of BJFM01000521.1, read as the reverse complement.
TGGTGTGGCCCCCTGGTGGACGGCCAACACGCTTGCTCTTCTTTTTTCCATAGTAATACGCTAGTGACAAGACAAAACACGTACTGTATTGTGTAAAGCTGGTCTCGGCTGTCACTCATTGGCTCACGCCGACAGCCAGTTAAGCAGGTAATTAATTGGCATGAGTGATAAGAGAGCAGATGACTGGATAAATCTGTGAGCCACCTACTGTATTTCGTCTTTGTAAGAACAGAGCAATTCTCAGAGCAGCGGTCCAGAACCATGCGAGGTCCAAAAAGGTTTGGGCAGCACTCCAGCTTGATGCAGGTTTTTCTGCAGAAATCGGCTACGCGGTCTGCAGTTCGGACTATTTCCACTGTCGCTCGGTAACTCTTTCCCTTGTACCTGGCATTTAAAAATTGATAAGAAAAAAAGGACTTTTTTTTT
>BJFM01000521.1:60042-76314 GCA_016586285.1 Arothron firmamentum | reverse complement strand
TCTCACAAAACGTTTTAAAAAAAGCAGGGTACATTTTAATATAATATATGATCACTGACATGGTTTAAGGTCTGTGTGTTGAGTTCTGATGTGCAGATATTTATTTGCACTTATTCAGCCTAGCACAGATTTAATCCATATCTTAAAATAGACCGGCTCTCAACACTTCTATTTGCACAGGTTTCTAAGAGAGCAGAGAATTCTGAGCCGAGGATTTAATGGTGCTTTTTCTACTCACTTGGCTTTGAGTGTCTCTCCGTGGCCTTGCCAGCGGCTCTCCTGATCCAGCTGCAGCTCTCTGAGCACACGGCTGGGCTTGTAAGCTGAGTTTATCAGCAGAGTCAGAACCTGCACACAAGACAAGCAGAGAATCACAAAATTAAAGATCGTGCACATGTGGAGGGTAATAAAAAGACAAAAAAACAAAAACGAAAACAATTTAAATCTGTCTTTACGCAAAATACTGAAAAAGAGTTTAAATAAAGGTGACCTTTCTCTTCCTGTTTCGGCCAAAGCGGCAGTTTTAGGTAAAAAAAATTTTTTAGCAGTAAATGTGTGTTGGACTTTAATAAATGCTAACTACAGTTTGACTAGAATGGAAATGTGGTCTCAGGCGCATATAAATAAAAGCCTATTTGGTTCTTTTCAAATGACTCGGCAGGATATCAAAAAAGAAAACTGACAAATCAACTATAAAAGCACTTAGAGAGCAAAGACCTGCAACAAGCAGCTCATTTCCCAAAATACTGTGATTTACCTGTAGAATAGATATATCTGTATCTGAAAATTTTATTAAAATCTGTTCATAACTTTTCACGTTAGTTTGTTAACAAACGGAAGTAATTATTAATCTATGCACTGTAAACATATGTGACTCTCGTCTTCAGACTGGTCTTAATGGTAAAAATTAAAAAAAATCTTTGCAGTGTTGCTGATCTATGCAGCACAGTCGCAATGACAACTGGAAACACTGCAGGGTACGAGTGCAGAGGATGGAATGATAAGTCAACTTTCTTTCAAGAACAGCTTGAAGACTAAATTCACACACACACACACACACACACACACACACACACACACACACACACACACACAAAATTAAAAACAATGGTTTGCATTTGTGAATCTCTCAGCAATTTGACTGCATCGTAATCCGTGTAGGTTTTTTTCTGGACCGCTGCTGTGATGGATACGTGTTTGACGGCTTTTCTATGTGTTCCACCACTGTGGATGTGCCTTCCCCAGCAGAGGCCCCCTTTTACTCACCTCTTTTAGCACTAGAACACAGTTTCCAGGGCCGATGAACTGAGGCAGTTCTGCAATGCGTCCCTTGTTCAGGTAAGGCCCCGAGAAACAGCGGTGGTTGAAATAGATTTTAGGGCAGCAGTATTTCCCATTCCCGGGTCCTGCACAGCCACATACATACATCAGTCAGCAGATGGGACATATCGCACCATGGGGTCCTATCAGGAGACCTGAAACGTGCCAGCTCACCTGTCTCTGACTGGTTGGCCATCTGCTGCTTGACCGCATCAGGTGATGATGCTTTAGGTGGAGCTCGGCTGTCAAGTGACCAAAGTTGGGTGTTAAAAAGTAATGTTTCATTAATGCTCATCCATCCTCTCATACTCACTGTTTCTCAGGCTGCACCACAGCAATCTTCCTCTCTTTTTCAACTGAAAAAACAGACATTTGCTTGTCAGCCACTGCTACCTAAAGCCAGACCTGTTAAGCTCAGTAAGAATTAGAATTAGAATTAGAAGCCTTTATTGTCAAGAAATACAACTTTGATAGAACCACTTGGGTTGCGTACCAGAGGGTTTGATGGGATAGATGAGTGGATACCCATTGGTCTCACACCAGCTGACTGGGAAGATGTCAAGGGAGTCCATGTGAACTATCAGCTCGGGCATTGGCTGTTTCAGGCCTGCAAAAACACATTTTGCAGTGCATTAATGCTACACATTTGACTCTACTTTACTTACAGCATGATATTAAATTGAAACCTGTGTTTCTGTCTGCCACTAATTAATGTGAGACTATCATCTCCAGAGCAATCATGCAGAGTTTACACTAATGAACAGGTAGAAGGAATTCCAGATGAGTCTCTGCCAGGTTAGCGCTCCACATTTCAATATTAATGAGCTCTGGCGCATTTCACAGACATGACAAGAGGGAATAAAAACATTCTTTGAGAGTAACATCTCACCTTCTAGGCTGAGCCAAATATATTGCCCTTTGACCCTGGCGACAGTTGCCACATGGATATTCTCAGGTGACAGCGGGTTGACAGCCTCCAGTTTCATCGCCTGTTTGAAACTGTGTTCACACTGGTCCTGGCAGGAAAACAGGGAACACGTCAGTGAAAGCCTATTTCTGTCGCACTATTAACAATATATATGTGTAAACATACAGAGAAAAAAATAATAACTTAATCTCTTAAAGGCTCAAAAATATATAAAATATGATTAACTATTTAGTATAATTAAACTTATTATATTGAAGATTAAAGAATCTAATTTTCTTGCATTTCTCCTACATTGTAGCTCTTCCTGCACCACCATAGAAGCCACAGGCCTAAAGCACCTTTGCTTTTAAAAAGGAATGAAGCGTGCTTTGTTACACCCCAGACGGCCATTGGTAATTACCTGGTTAACAGCTACCCTTGTAAACATGCTCCTGGTGCAGGGAGAAAATTTTATGCCATCAAACTAGATTAACATGTTGCACCTCGCAACAACTCAGATCATGAGTCGAAGGGGGAACTCTCATTTCAGAACTGACCCAGCTGACTCATAAAGTCTGAAGGAAATCCTACAGAAACTGCGGAACTACGGCAGCGACTGACATGACGGAGACAGTGAAACAGAGCTGACTTACGGTGGGGAAGCAATTCTGGGGAGCTGCCTCAGCTTCACATTGTTTCAAGTAGTCCGCCCAGTCAAAGTCTGGACCCTGGTATCCTTAAAAGATGAAAAACAAGATCATCAGGGACAGGAGATAAAATAAAAGCATGATGGAACCCGTCAAATCTGTTACACTTTGCTTTAATGCTTCTAAAGGGACAGAGCAGACCTGGAGGGGGGCTGAGGGGGACCCCATTTTTGAGGCTCCACTGTGCAGGGAAGATTCCTGGACTGTCTCTGTGACACAGAAAGGATCTCTTGGTAGCCTCTGAGTCCTCAATCCCACAAAGGTCGTCCATAGTCACGAGGAAATACTGTTCATTGTGCACCTAGGGTAAAGAGGAGACTTGGGTGCCCCATTCTAGACTGACGCGTTCGAGCAAAAGGTGTGAATAAATATAAAATGCAACAGTATTTCAGCCACAATGGAGGTTGACTGTGCAGACATGAGAACATAAAAGCCTAGTAATAACATGAGCTGAACAGAATCACGGCAGCTCAGGGGAGTCCTTTGATAGGAAAATGTGTTACCTTGGTGACAGTTGCAGGTCTGATGGAAATCGGAGCAGCAGGATCAACAGCCTCCAGTTTCATTCCTTCCTTAAAACAATGAGGAGCGATGAACTGGGGATCCTGAGACAAACGGACCAGTCAGAAAAAGAAATCGTTCAGCACCATAGAAAATCCCACAAACTTCACTCATTGCGTCACAATTTAATCTCAGCCGAGACGGGGGAATTTAAAACCACTCCGGCGTCACCTTGTTGTACTCTGCAGTCAGAGCTTCGTCCTGCGGCAGGTCACAGATCCGCTGTCTCACCTCCTCCCACTCTTCCTCTGTCCTCAGGGCCAACAGGTCTGAAGCAATTTAAAAACCCAATTCATGTTAAATGGCAAAAACCATTTATTTTATTAAAAAAAAAACAAAAAAAAAAAACAACACTCTTGCTTGGTCAAATACGATTACAAAAATTCATCAGTGTTAATTAGGATGTCGCATTTTCACTTTTATTTATGTATTTATTATTAAAAGGAAAGGAACAATATCAGTTGGTGCTGCTCAATACTTATTCTGTTCCTCAATCAAATCATTCTAACAAAAGCAACAATAATGATCGGCTCTGTTACTCCAGCTGCGTCTGAGATAAAGGCTTCGCTGCATTCCACATCTTGCATATTAATAAACGTTACTCACTTGAAGGGAATTATTCATCTGCGGCACTGAAAACAGCGATCTAACTCATTCTGCATTAAAATCAATTTCAGGGTCTGGTGGGATATATCGTGTTGTGAATATTTCATTTTTATTTTTCAAATGCATTATGTTTTCAAATGGAACACGTTAATGTGTCTTTAAAACTGATCTAATGTGGTGTATTGTCAGACACGTAAACATTCCATTAGCCAATTCCCAACTTCAAAACCTCAAACCTCAGTTTAGCTAGTGTTTTCTCTTCCTTCTTTTGTTTCCAAATATAAAAAGCTGGCCCGTGTCAAACTCACTGACCTGACGGGGGCCTGAGGGTGTAGCCATGCTCTTTGGCCCAGCCGGGTGGGTGAAGGCGTGGGTGGAGGTAAAAGAGCCAGAGGGTTGCGGGTGTGTCTGGGAGGCCCTCCGTGCCAACCAGACGCAGCTTCAGCCTTCCTCCGACGTTCTCCTCCACCTCGGCGGCCCAGGCCACCCCTAGGTCAACACTGTCCTGGAGCTCCACGTAGCAACCTGCACACAGTAGCTCCACTGGGTCTCTTCCACGCTGGGGCTGTGGGGGATGGTAAGGGGAGGGGTGGTTAAGGCAAAGCTGATAGCGCGCGCTCTTACACAAACACAAATGAATACACACCTAGGCAGAGAGAGGAATTTAAACTGAGCGTATGCGTGACATTTCTGCTGACTTAAAACACAGGCAAAACCAACAAATGGCTGAAATGAATTCCAGACTGTAACAGCACAGCCTTGGCGTCTTTAAACAAAGATCAGCCTCTTGTAAGTTCACCGAAACACTGATAACAGATACAAAACCGTAAAACGCCTGAGGGGAAAGACGTGAACTTAATGTCAACGGCACAGAGTTGTTTAATTTCAACATGAGCTACATGTGCAAGTTCCTGATCTGTGTGAACAATGGCACTGCGACGATGCCGATCACACGCCTGTGACAAAAGGTGGAGGAGGCGACTATTTGACTGTTAATTAACACTGCAGCACTCAAGACGCTTCCAGCTGCTGGGTAATAGGTGAAAAGGCAGCTGCAGCAGGCTGCTACATTTAAATATGGATATTGACTCGTTTCCTTCCGTGTTTGCATTCATGCATGTGCTAAAAATAATAATAATAATAAACCAGTTTTATTAACCCCCACACACACACCCATCTTAAAATGCAATGACAACATGCTTGCGATAAACTAAGATGTAAATGTACAACTCGCTGACCAGACCAGAGACTCTGTAATTATGTATATTAACAAAAGGTTAAAAAGAAATAAAAATCTGATGCTCCATGTCAACATTAGAGTATTGATTATTTACATTTCTGATCATTTGACCGCAGGATTTGTCAACTTGAAGTTTTTTTTAATATGTTTGAAGTCACTACTTAAAGAGTAAACCCAGAGGAATTCTGCTCAACTAAACCAGATTTCATTACTACTGACTTATATACATATACACATACTGTATATATACTTGTGCAAGCTACAAATGTACGTATATAATAAAATTGAATAAGCGCTGGCACAAACAGCCAGGGGCCACACCCAGGATGTGAGGAGAATCTATTAAAGACAGCTGCACCGTTCTCATTCCTTACCAATTCCAGCAGGTTGGCAGGCGCGCTGCACTCCTCGGCCAAGGCCTTTTCCAGCAGAGCCTCCCAGTCCTGGTGTTTCTCACGCACACCTGAGGTGAATCAAAATGGGTTTTCTTTAGTTCAAGTAATAACCGCAGCACCTTGGCCCCGTCTTTCACACTGAATTATCGTCACCTGCTGAAAACAAAAATCCAAGCCTGAAGATGAAATAACAACATTTAGCTTTTCATGTTTTACACGGCCAAATCCTAGAGGAGCTCACCGTTTTCATGAAAATGCATACCAAATGAATTCTTAAGAGAATCCCAAATTGCTTTGCCAGGAAAAACTTTCTGATGCGATGAGAAAATAAACAATCTATTGTGCTACGCTGGAACTTAAAACTGCTGTTGCTTTGTTAGGTGCACCATAAATAAGCTGGCCTGTTTATCCACAACTTGTTTGTCCCTATAAGTTTCACAAGGGGAACAAACAGAATTGAAAGGAGACATAAAATTGAAAACTTTTTACACATTTGCATCAGAAATCAAAGTAATTATTGCACTAACACCAATATAAAATTTACTCATTCAAAGGAATGATATTTGACGCCCTCTGCAAGAACTCAAATAAAAAAGGAAAAAAATCCCCATTAACTATGATTCATTAGAAGGCAGCCACGCCTCACCCTCTGGTGCCCTCATGGCCTTGCCATGCTGGCGGCTCCAGCCCAGCGAGTGGAGGTCTGCCGTCATGATGTCGCACCAGAAGTCGGCGCGGCGGTCGTCCTGGTAGCCCTCGTACCGCAGCAGCAGCAGCTGGCCACATGTGGTGATGATGTTAGCCACCCAGTAAGGGCCATCGGGCTCCGAGCGCACGCACACCTCCAGCTTCATACCTGGCGTCAGCCCCGTCTGCAGGCTTTGGTCCACCTGAAACACAGACAGAGATCAGCTGATTGTGTTCAAAGACAGGCAACCTGGAAGAACACTGATCAAAGTCGTTTTTAATCATATAAGTAGCTGCTGCTTAGCCCCTTTTTCACTGCACAATGCCGAGTGCATGGTGTGCCACGGCAGTTTCCAACAATGTCACCATAAAACTGGCACTATAGAATCTAATCAAGTTCCAAGCTTCTGTACTGTGGAAAAACAGCCTCAGTAACATGTGATAAATGTCTAGAATAGTCGAGGCTTTGCAGGCTGACTCATTTTGTACCTGTGACTCAGACTTTCTGAATTAGGCTGAATTCAGCCAGCACTTACTTCAAACTTAATACCGCCTCAACATGAATGTCAGAGTCATTTATTGTAAATGGCAGCTGTGTATTTGCTGCTTGCACCCACGTGTTTGAAGGCGTGATGGGGCACTGACAGTGCTCCAGTCTCCTCCAGGTAGTCATCCCAGTTGAAGTCAGATCCATCCTGAGCAGAGTCTCCATCTGCAGCAAACACATTTCTCCTTTTTGATATTTTTTCTCCAACAAAATGTATCATATCATTCATTTCATATTAAGCAAACCTACCGAACTCCACCGACTCCTGACTCATGCTGGTGCCCCCTCAAGGCCAAGGAGTTCTGAGGAGAAACACAAGAGGATAACTTTCCGGCGGGAACCGATGCCAGTTCAAAGGGTCTCCCTTGAAATTGTAACAATTTAATCTGCAGCCAGACCACATCAGCACGAATAACAACAGAGTTGAAAAGATGAAAATTAAAAATATATGAGCTGAAGGCCCTAAAACGGCATCCTCTCATCACATTCACAATAACCAGATGATCATCATGGCTTCAATAACAAATGTGTAAGAGGATTTCAAAAGACACTGATAATCACAGGAAATCAAGTTATTGTATTGAAATTACAACCACAACAAAAGACTGCACATAGAATTATTACTGCATTTTAAATTGAGAAGCACAAAACAAACGTGACACAAATAAAGAGGAGAAAGAAAACAACCAACGTTAGGGTCAAACTACAGCTTACTAAATTCAGTTCACACACTCGGCTCAATTCAGATCAATCCACACTGACTTTCAACATTTTTTCATCCATTCTAAAATGTAATTAAATTACTGCATTTCATCTGCTCCTCTATGGTCCTCGCCAACAAAAATGCAAATAAATAAAATGAGAACTCGCTCCAGTGTGACAAATTTGTGAAACTCACACTGATGGAAACTTATTAAACTTCCCAGTACGAGCCGCCAAAATCTGACACAACAGCATTGATTGCAACCGTCAGACATAAGCAAACGCAACAGTGGAAAGGAATAAAGGAGCGTGACGTCGGTGGAGAGAGCGGAGCATGGGTTGCAGAGTGGAGCTGCTCTGTCACAGCAGCTCCTTTCAGCCGGCCTGTCAGTCCCGTCTTTGTCACGTCTGACGTCTCTATTAAAACCGGGGCCGTCACCAAAAACAAACCAACCTCCACCCCCCCACGAACCGTACTGCCACTACGACCCCCCGTGCTCCGCGCCACCTTTCACCCGCGACCCTGCCCCAGACTCCTTCTGTCTTTTCACCCTCCTCCCTTTGACGCATACACACAAACCAGAGGGTCCGATTGTCTCCGGGGCCACACTCCGAATATAAGAGCCAAGGAGGAAAAAAAGAGCAGTGGGAAGGAGTGAAAGCTTGGAAGCTGTTCCTGGCTCATGATTTTCATTAGATTTGGAGATGTCAGAAAAAAATGAAACTACAACCCAGGATTATTACATTACAATTAAGGTTATTTCAGTCTGGATGCATTAGTAAGTTAGGAAACATGGTTATATTTGTTAGTTTTAAAATTGTTATTGCCTCTGTAGGGGCTCGAAGTAACCAAGACAACTCAAATTTGAACACAGAGACATCTGAAATTAGGCCTGAGGCTCAGATACGACTCATTCTTTTAAGCCGCCTACAAAGGAAACAAACTGGCTGTTTTGTTACCTTTTATAAATGGAATATGTCCTTTTTTCAGTTGGCAAAGCTGTAATTTCCTAAAACACTAAACTTTACAGAACAACGCCACCTCTGCTTGTACAAACAGACAGGAAGAGACACAACTTCCCCTGTTTCATACATATAATTGTGCGTGTTGTTCCACCAAACTCTCAACTCCGACTACACCAGAAAAGGTCAGCAAGGTCCACGCTACCCACCCTCTTCCCCAGCAGCAATGTCTCCAACAGCATTCATGCACCAACTTCCAGTGATCCCATTGAATTGGCATGATTACGGCGGCAGAAATATATGCAGCTTTGGAATCCATCAGCTGAATGTGATATCAAATTTATCAGAATCATCAGTTACAATATTATATACATTTATACATATTTAACACTATCCTGTTCATATGTTTATTCATTTTTATTTAAATGATGTCAAAATTTGAACCCCCGAAGACCAGAAATACATTTATAGTCACCTGTTTACATTCAAGTGTTGGAAAAATCTCTTTAAAATAGCACTAAAACCCAGATTTACACACCATTAAGACAAATAACACACAGATTTTCCTCATTTTCCACTTAAGATGTTTGTCCTATTAATAGTTTGCTGGACAGCAGGCAACTTAATTACACCTGATGTTGCTAACAAAGGAAAACAAAACAAAGCCATGTGAGTTGGCCTGCTCGGTTGATAGTAAACGTCAGTCCCCCCCAAAAAAGATCCATCAGCTGCCCAATGAGAAGATGCTGAGAGGGAAATCAAGGCTGCCTGTGTGCGTTAACGCCAACATTGTGCATTCTGCGTGTTGCAGCAATGTTGTTCAGCGCCACCGCAGAGCGGCCACCTATACGCGCTGATCCCTCAAGTTGCACAATGATGAAGTTGAGAAGCAGAAATAAAGGAAAGAAACGCGGCTTGAGATAAGTTAAGGCGGAATACGACACAAAGTGACAGCATCACCGTGCTCATCGGATGGCCAAAGCAGGCGAAAAACGTTTCACCACCGCTGAGTTTATCCAGCTTTTACTGCGAGCTTCGCTCAAGCACAAAGGTCGTGCAACCTTTATTGTGTAAGAATTCGACACCGTTAATAAAAACAGTTCTTCGTTTCCAAAACCGAATGAAATTTTACACCTAATCCTTTAACTGAAACTAGCCTGAGGTTGTTCTGGTTGTGCGGACTCCCCGCCGCATTCAGAAACAGAGATGGGCCATTAACGCAACGGCCGTGTAGGAGAGACGTTCTAACTTTCACTCCGAGGAGAACCTGACAAACGCAGGCTCGGCGAATTAATAAACACCCATCTGCTCAGTGACCGCGCGTCGTAGGTGCGTAAAGACCGCGGGGAACCGGCCGGACACATGGTAAATTCGCCCGTGTCCGAGTCAAGTTACTGAACGTCAGAGCTTGAGCAGCAGGAGCAGGCTGACGAGCAATAAGGGCGCTTACACTCGAACCAAGCCGACTCATCTTTTTGAGAGACGGGAAAAAAGGCGAACGCGCCGTCACAGCGCAAAACACCGCAAAGGAATTGTAACAAACAACACAGGGTAAGTGAATATTTAGTCGCAATAATCGCCCCTTACCGTTAAATAGTTTTTCCAAGTCGGTTTTTAGATGCCGTTCCTCTCCGCCTGCTCCCTCGCAGCAAGCCTAAGCTAACGTCACGGACTACCGGAAGTGCCGCCGAGGCCTTTCACGATAAAGCGTTTACAGGATGCTGGAGACGCCACTTCCCACGAAGTTTGGCTATAATGGTCGGCGCAAATGGCTGAATTTCCGGTGTGACTCCGGTAGCGTCCCGCTAGCTTGACGCAAGTCTCGTTCACGACCTCGTTCCAATATGGCACAAATGGCCACTGCGCATGTTCTGCCGCCTATATGCCTCTGAGCCCGGCTACATCACGCTGACTTCCATCTTCACACACAATAAAATATCACACAACCACAGCGGAGACCAAAATATACAAGGCACTGAATCATGGAACAAAAAAAAACCCAAACAAACAAACAAACAAAAAAAACTGAAAGATGTGCGTTTGCTTTTGTCGTTACAAGGACGCGGGGATTAACCCGAACAGGCGTTAACGGGTTTTATCCCCAGCGGAATTAACACTTAGTTATTGGTTGAGCTGGAATTAATTGAACATATAATCGACCTACTTTTGAGAAATCGACTGTTTTCATTTTTGCCATAAAAAAAAAAAAAAAACATGTCTACCTTTGCTGTTATTGTTACACTACATTAGCAAAAGCTTCGACTTGCTTAATTTCCCCTGAATATATTAATACTTAGAAAAATGCACGATGAATTTTTGAGTAGATAATTACTTTAAAGAAAAAAGCAAAAACAAACCACAACAACCACAATTCACCAGCCTGTTTGTCAAATGCCGGCGCTGCACTTCTGCTGATCTCAAGTCGGTTTTCTTTTTCCTTTTTTTTCTTTTTTTTCTTTTTTTCTTTAACAGGCTGAGAGAAACTGCTGGAAATGTGCCTTGGCACGGCCAGTCTACTGCTCAAAGTCCTTCAATTTCGTTATTACATACGTGCTTTCTGCAGTAAATACACGCGTCCTCCCGTTGAAAAGACGGTTTTCTGCGGTTATTCCACAGTTCCGAACAGGTTTTGTGGCGCATCTCACCGCCTCACACAACCATTCAGAGAACACCCCTTCCGACGCCGATTTATAACAAAAGAAAAAATATATACCAGCCCCGAGTGTGCGTGGACGTGCAATAAATGCGGGTTACAGAGTAGTGACTGCGTGAACAGTGGAAACAATCAGAGTGCTATGAATTAATCGGCATTTTAATCCCAAATCCTCTCATTTTGTTGGCGCTTGTGCGATGCTCCTGTAAATATTTTGAACAGCGGACTTTAACCTTACTACGGGTTTCTAAAAACAACCGATTATATATTTACCGGCTTACCCGTGGAATACTGCTTTAACTTGACAAATGTGAGGGGTCGTTTTTTAAACAAACATCAATAAACGTTTGCATCGCGGCTAATCAGCACAACTTGCTGGGGTTTAATCATCAGAACATGTCGCCCTTTCGCGTCCCCATGTTTATTTATTTTGGCTGCCCTGTCATGTGGAGGACTTCAGGACGAGGACAGATCATGAGTACTGCAGGAATGTGTCCTCTGACCACACTGCATGGAGGTGGATCTTACAGCACCTGACCACAAGATGGCAGTAAGGACCGCCGAGGTCTTTTGTGCGAAAACACGTTTCTATTTTGGCAACAGAATATCAAACAGCTAAACATACAAATGCCATTAACTTAATAACATTATTTTATTTGTAATTTAGATTTTACAATGTATTGTTCTAATTGGGTGACAAAGACGAGGACTAAAAAAAAACTACACCCATTACTCATATTTTATAGGAAGTTGATACAGTTTTACATATACAGATCTATTTTCACATTGTAGTACGTCAAGTATTATAACAATTAAGAACATACAGTTTCCTTCAAAACACCCTTAAGAACATACAGTATGTACCTTTTGATAACTGCCCTCACCCTCTCCAAAGGGAAAAACATGTGCAATGGAATGTTTATGCTTTGGTTTAAAGCACAACTGTCACAAAATGGACTACCAGGTTAATCATCTAAAAAAACAGAAATTTCAGTGAGATCTTCTCAAGATGACATTCAGTGCTGTTGTAAAAATCCTCTACAGAGATAAACAGGGATTTAACAAAAGATAATAAAAGCGATCTACCACGTCACTTCATTGAGTAATAAAATATACGCACCCACTCACACATCTGTATGTATGTGGTGACACACAAACACACAAGTGGACTTTAGCCCTCTGCATAAATTTATGTAAATTATAATGGGAGAGATGAAATGTTACATACACTGCTTGCGGGTCAGAGAGGCTTATACCCGTAGCAGACTGCAACATTACATTTCAGGTGAGAGTAAAGTAAAATAACACAAGACAAACATACATTCCCAGCACTGATTCTTGTGGTATTGGTTCGTTCAGAAAGAATAATCTCCTTGAAATTTTGCTTGATCTTTTAACTCTCTTTATACACTTAAACAGTTGAGACCAGCAATCATCATGTTTTCATTTTTAGCCCATCCTCTAATAGAGCAACCAAGTATGAATGTAATATATAACAGAACAGCACAGTTTACTTCTTTATATAAAAGGATCTCCACACTGCAGTGGCACTGGTCAGTCCTGGGGTTGTGAGCCAACAACGTGCTCACATTCTGTCATTTCATTTATTTATGAAGGGCTCCAGTTTAGGGTTGACAAAGGAAAAGCCGGAGAACATTCCCTGGTCCATGGAGTCTACCAGCATCTTGTCACCGTGGGACAGCCGAGGCTTCTCGTTCAGGAACTCTCTATCAAAGTTGCTGCAGTCACTGGGGGATTTCTGGGAAGGAGAGGTCAGGAATTACAGAGCGATCGTGATTACAAATTCCACTGTGGTATCATAGATGGACAGTCATAAGAAATAAACATGAAGAAGAAAAATCTTTGGCTCGTACCACTTTGGGCTTGAACGGAGGCTCCACTTCTCTATTTTCCAGCGCCGACCAGTTGATAGTTCTGAAAAACGGATGTGCACGGATGTCTCCCACCACACCCAACCTGCGACTCGGGTCTCGCTCGAACAGCTTAAAAAAGAAGAGGACATGTTCTGATTGTCGATGTTAAACACACACATAAATACCCTGAAAGCTTTCGTCCTAAACCATGCATGTCAAGACAGCTGAAACCAGCCTTTGAGTGAAATTTACCAGCTCTATCAGGCTCTTAGACTCTTTGCTGATCCATCGAGGGTAGTGAGGGGTGTCTGTCCTGATGGACTCGAAAAGCTCGTCTTCGTTGTCGCCTTGGAAAGGCGACTGTCCGATCAACATCTCGTATACCAGTACACCGAAAGACCACCAGTCAACTGAGAAAGTGTACTTTTGTCCCAGCAGGATCTGATGTGAAAGAGGGTTTCAAAAATTAAACCAGATGTTAATCACACAAACATGTGGATGGGAGGCCATAAATGAGCAACATGTGCGGTCATTAGTCCTCACTGAGGGATACAACTGTTAATTAACATGCATGTCTGCACAATAAATATTTTCTGAGGAAAACAGACATCAAGCTGACCTCGGGTGCAATATAGTCTGGTGTCCCGCAAAACGTGGTGGCTCTCACGTCTCCAAATACTTTTTCTTTGCACATGCCAAAGTCTGCTATCTTAATGTGTCCATCCTTGTCCAGCATCACATTGTCCAGCTTCAGGTCTCTGCGGGCACACACCGAGAACACTACCATAACACACCCGCACAGTTAAAACACAGACACTTCAAAAAAACAAAGTAGAAAGTTTCTTCTTACCGATAGATGATTCCTTTAGAGTGGAGGAACTGCAGCCCCACTGTTATCTCAGAAGCATAGAACCTGAAGCAGCCATTAGAGAAAGCACACTGTTAAAAACAACACTGTGACAAATGTTCTGAACTGAGTTACTCAGCAGCTGGCCTTACGTGGCTCTATTGGTGTCAAACCGGCCTTTGTCTTGGATGTGGAACATCAGGTCACCTCCATTCAGGTACTCCATGACAAAGAAGAGGTGCTCCTGTGCAAAGAAGGACAGGGAAGAGAGCGGGAGACAACGACTTCAGATAAGGTCATTTGTCGGGTTTGTTCAACGCAGCAGTCGCTCTGACTGCCTGCACTTACTTTAGACTGGAATGTGGAATAGAGGTGTGTGAGGAAAGGATTCTCCCAGGCAAGGGCCAGCACTCTTTTCTCCACCATAGTACACTCCACATCATCGTCCATCAGGACCACATCCTTCTTCAGAACCTTGACAGCAAAGTACTGTCCCTTTCCCTTCAGCTCAGCCAGCAGCACCTGAAGAGTCGGCAAGACATTCATCTCCAATTTTCACAAGGCAGCTTTCAACCACACATTTAGACACACACGACATTGATTATTACTACTTCTACAAGAAATAGCTACCAAAATCAGCATTAAATGCATGCAGCTGTGCAAATGACCAAGTCAGGAATTTATTGCATTTCCTTCTGAATTTGCAGCAATGTTGCATCAACGGAGCTGAATATTACAAAAGTGAATCCAAAGCTCCAAATAATCAACAACAGATTAAAACACAAAGAAAAACATATCATTTCTGTATATTTGCAAGACACATTCATAGTTGTTTGTACTGTAGGTGGTGCATTTACATACGTGCAGTTAGCAAACGTTTAGTTTTTTTTTTTGTTTGTTTTTTTTTAGCATAGACAGTATGTGTGTCATTGTGTTTTGTACCTTGCCAAAACTTCCTTTGCCCAGTACTTTATGGAAAACTAGGTGGTTGAGAGTGAGGTGTGCACGTCTAGGTGGTGCAACAGGAGCTGGGCTTGTGCCACTTTTGTCCTTTCCATCTACTGTAAATACATATTTGCAACCAAGAAGTGAATACATATGGAGATGGTTGAAGACGTGTACAACAAAGGAAAATGACTTCAACATTCATGCACATCAACAGGACTTGTGTTAGCCACACGTCACACATCTTACCACTAGGGCCCGCTGTTGCACTACACACGTCTTGGTAGACGTCAACGTCTCCAGCATTGGATTCATCAGACTTTCTCAAAGATTTCTGATAAGTGGAAAAATAGACAATGTAGATTATCCTTCGTTACGATGAACTGTGCTAAAAAGAAACAATGTGCTGCTGTGCAAACCTGGGAGACTTGAGACAAAGCCTCTGCCAGCAGTTTCTGGTTGATGCCACATAGGTTGGCCACTTTGTCATTACAGTAACTGTGTACATTCAGGCCACACTCTGGTCAAAAGGTCATTCACATGGAAAAAGAGGCACAGTAGAAATTAGCCAAAGAGAAAAACAGATCAAACAAAGAATATTGAAAAGATGGAGTCAGACTAACCTTCGCATTTAAGGCCTTGTTTGTAGAGACCCCACAGCAGACTGCCACAGTGGTCACAGAAGGTGGGGCTCCTGTAGTTGTGAACCTTGAAGCGGTGCGGCATGTCAATCTTGAAGCGTTCTTTCTGAAACTACGTGTTAAGCACAGAAACAGCCTCTATCAAACAATTAAAATAAACACAAAGTGCATGATGTTGCCAAGATTGCAAAGAAAAGAAAATTTTAAATTCACATCTCCAATTATTTACATAATAAATTCAACTGTGCGCTGGCATGGAAGGGCTTTGCTCACCATGGTGTCACGACTGTTGGTGGCCGTTCCAGTGCACTTGCCGATGATTTTTTCAAGGCATTTCTTGTGGATTGCTGCATTGCATTCTGGGTGACACAGAACAGATAAAAAAAATTAGAGACATTCTGCAGGGTAAATCTGATTTGAAATGCCAATGGTTTGAGACACTCACGTCTGCACTTGTAACCTTGCTTGTTGAGTCCCCTGAACAGAAGAAACAGCTGATTACCAGGTTTGTACATGGCAGATGATGCTGAAGCTGCCGCAGTGCTGGGCTCAGGTTAAACCAGTTGGAAGACATGACAGGCCGTGTGGATTTTCCCAAGACAGTGACTCATTCTCACAATAGCGGTCATGCTGTTGTTTCCTACCCCCCCCCCCCCCCCCCCCCCCCCCCCCCCCCC
>BJFM01000521.1:48870-60005 GCA_016586285.1 Arothron firmamentum | reverse complement strand
ACCCACCCCCCACCCACTAGAGCTCTCCTCTGTGGAAGCTAGAGCTGTTACTAATTGGGCTTTTGACAACCTCTCTTGGGTAGGTTGGGTTGTTGTAAATGATATTTTTGCCTATTTTTGCAAAATACACACAGTGTGTGGCAACACAAATGGTGTGTAATTATTAAAGCTGTGTCAGCGGCCTCTAAATATAAACACAGCTGAAGGTAATAAAAATGTTGAGCTAAAACTGTCTTCTAATAACTGGAAATTATTACCACCATGTCCCCTCTGTGATGCAGGTCAAAGTCAACTCCCCGTGTGAACACAACAACATGTCACAAAGGGCAGGACTCGTGTTACCATAGAAAGTCTCTGCAGACGGAGCAGAAGGTGAGCCGAGGAAAGAAGGTGGCGCTGAACTCGTGGTTCCTCATTAAATGGACCTTTGGCTGCTTAAAGGCTCCCCTCCTCCTGTTGAGGGTTGTGACTCCATCCTCAGGAATAGCCTTTGCGGAAGCCTTACTGGAAACTGCCAGGACAGATGAACACACAAGTTAACATTTTAAAAGATAAGTAAATGAGATACTTTTCCTTCAGTCTCTGATGACTATTGATCAACATATAAATTATAGTATAAGACGGAGCAAAAAATAAATAAAAAAATACCTTTTTTTTAGCTACAATTAATGTTTAAATGCACAATGATGTTAAAGCAGGAGTATCTGGGGCAGTCATCTGCTACATCCACAAAGAATTCAGCCAAAGAGCCCCATTAGCCTTAGAAAGGGGCCATAGCTACTAAATAGAGGATAAACAAAGACAAAAAATGCCATCTTGGATAAGCAGGTCCCACTGACGCAAGCCAATTGGGTGGGGTCAAATGTCACAACAGGCAGAGAAAAGAGGCGTGAGAGAGGTAAACAAAAGAGCAGTCTTCAGGAATAACGGTGGACGGAGGGTAAGAAAAAACAGTAGCTGAAAAGGAGACAAGTGACAGACAAGGAAAACCTTGGCAAAAATGATGAGGTGAGAGATAAGTTGACTTCCTCTTTGCCATCCGTGTGACAGATGTTTATGTTTGGACGCCACTTCAGCGAGCCAGGCCAAGAAAGTGGGAGTGAGACAGAGGGTGAGATGGCTAGCAGAGACGGGGGAGGCAGACGGCGCTGAAGCCCGTTCACACGTGCCTAAAAATACTGCAGGCTATTTTTTGGGAAACCTGCGGTGTGTGTAGGAGGGAGCTGATAGAGCCCATTTACAACATTAGAATTGCTCCCCTGTCATCTCTAACTCTGCTATGAAATAAAACTCCCCCCAAATCTCACCCAAACTATTATTATTAAGCCTCTCTCCTTTTATTAAGCAAATAAAAGCAGAAATAAGATTTTAAACTCTATTTGCTTGTGACTACCCATAAGGCTTAAAAAACTCTAACCTAGACAGCAGAACACTGCCACTGCCACGCCTATAAGATATCAAGTTCAGCAGAATATGTTGCCAGCACGCAGAATGACCTTTGACTCAGTAGCTTAAACAGGAAATTTATTGCAGGGAGGTTTACTCAAGTATGACAACTCCCCCACCAGCTAACGTAAAATTGCGTCTCCTACAGCAAGCGAGTTTAAATTAGTACCTGCCAGTAGAGGACGTAATATGCCCATCCTAAAGAGATTTTCTCTGGCCTATTTAAGAGCAGAGAGGAAAAAGTAAAGTGGGGGGGGGGGGAGACAGAAAGCAGCCAGGTTACACAACACTCCCTGATGGTCTAGTGGTTAGGATTCGGCGCTCTCACCGCCGCGGCCCGGGTTCGATTCCCGGTCAGGGAAAACACAACTTTAATTTTTAAACATCAGTACATACACATGTAAGAACATTTACCTGCATCACAGTCTTCCAAGAAGAACTGCACAGCCAACAGGACCTGCCCAGAGGGCTGAAGGTCCACCCATAACTCCGGCTGACCATTGGCCTTGGATTTTTTACAGTTTTCTGCCAGCACAGATACACCCAGCGTCGCCTTTGCTAGAGGCTCCTCGGTGCTCTGCATGAGCATCACTTCGATGACCCGGCCCTCATAGATGTGGGCATCGAACGTTGATTTCCAGGGTGGATACATGGTGGGCTTCCTCTGGACTAAGGTCTTCCCTCGTTCTGTGAATCAAGACAGAGTCTGTAGTTTACCCGTAGCGAGCCAAGACGATGACCAGACAGAATTGCTGGTGTGACATGAGCGTGCCATACCTGTGGTGACAGACTCCTTCACCTTGATAGCACAGATGGGAGGCTCAGACAGTGGAGGCAGTTCACCCATCTTATAAGCATTTAAGGCAATGCGCAGGAAGGGTGCCATTGTGACCACTCACCTAAAAATCACCTGGAAGACACAGACACGGTTAGAAAATTCCATCTCGCACACGCACGCACGCACTCAGATTGCTTAAGGGCTGTACTTAAAGTGAGAAGGAAGAAGGACATTCTGTGGTCATTGAACGGGAACTACAGTTCTGATAGTTTCCAAGTCCGGACAGCTTTGGAGACAAGCCTGCCAGTAATGAGCCGAAAGTCCGGTAATTCCAAACTGAGCACACAAGCGCAGAGATGAGAGAATGACAGGGCAGAAACGAGAGGAATGAAACCAGCTGCATTTTCAATTCCCAAAATCCCTTTTCAGAAAGGAGCATATTTTTCTAACCCTAATCATGTTCTCTTTGTGCGGTTTACACAAAAATGAATGAAACAGAAGTCTAATGAAACGATATAAAACTCATCAATCGCCCTCAAAACATCTCATATGACCAGTTTGTCTGTAAATCCACCCATTTTCCGATAAACATTAGGGTTGTGGGTGTACTGGAGTTCATCCCAGCAGCCATGCATAAGAAGCTCACGACTGATCACAGAGAGAAGCAATTTTGATCCTCCAATCAAGCTAAGGAGCAAGTCTTTAAACTCTGGGAGGAAACCACACAGGGACTGGGAGAACATGCAACCTCGTGTCCAGCTCAGAACTGCAATCAAACCGAGAACCTTCCAGCTACGAGACAAAGTTGCTGACTACAGTCAGTTCTATTATGCAAAAACCTTGAGTCAGTTCAGCTGACGTAATTTCCTGCCTTTTTTTTTTTTTTAACAAAAAGTGAAAATGACGCTGGATGCATTTCCTCAAAGGTTGCTTCACTTCAAGCTGACTTGCTCCAGATTTGGTCACCGCGACTCAAACTGAAAGTAAACAGTGAAACACCCTCATTCTGTGTTCCTGCTATAGAACGTCCCGCAGTGCAAACAGCCGCTGACTGTTCCTGCTGCAATAATCATTCATTCATGAGGACTTAAGCTCCGTTTGTGCTCATGCTCAACTTATGGCATACATCATGAGCTCCCCAGTGATTACTTGCTGTGACGCACATGTACACGCCACCTGATCCAGACCACTTGAGCAGAGAGCGACATGGAGCATAGGAGACGAAGCAGTGCAATCTAAGGAAGTCTTGATGCGATCAGGATGTGGCGTCTGGGGAGGCAGGAAGAGTTGCGCAAACTTTTATAGCGTTAGGTTAGTGGTGTTGAAAAACCATTTAGTTGTTCTTATGATGTTATAAAGATGTGTGTGAATAAACTGTTTTTTAAACACACGCCACTCACACACAGGCAGGCATTGGTACGTACAAAAAAGAGCCTTGTTTCCCCAGAGAGAGAGTGGAAAAAATGAGCACATACAAGTGGGATAAGGGGTGGGTGAGGGAAACTGGCTAAGACATGAGGCAGGCTGGCGAACAGCATGCAGGAGCGTTAAAGCTGTAGATTTAGCTTCAAAAGGTTCAGAGAAACCATTCAATCTTGTTCATTTTGGGATTTTGACAAAGGCCGTCACAATCAGTGCATTAACTCCCACAACTACGTATTTAATCATTAAATCCATCACGTCTGTAATGTCAAACATCAAACTTTCATGACACCATCAGTTTCGAAAGATGACAGACGAGCGTGACAGACACACAAAGTAACCTCGCCGATGCAGAAGAAGTCAAAAGAATGGCATGTTTGACTAATGGAGGCGTCACCGTTTTAAGAGGTGATCAGGCAGGTCTAGCAGGTCTGAGAACCTTATCTTAACAGGACTGAACAAAGGCAGGTGTAACTACACAGTTTCCAACAAAAGTTATCCCAAAAATAGATTTATGATGTCGAACTGTCAGAATTCCAAAACTAAAAAATGTACAGAAAATAACAGAAATTTACAGAAAATAACAGAAATGCACCAGTCATTTCAGTATTGATGGTTGGTTTTTCAATAAACTTACACTAGATGCTGCATTCCAGACTTTCCACCATCCACGTTTGCTTTATTCAGGTGGGTTTTTTTCAGGTGAGGTTTTTTTGGGTTTTTTTTTACCTGATTGTTTGTTTTCAACCTTTCTCCCTTGTTCCTCTTCTAAAGTATTGTTTTACACAGATTGTTCTAATGTCCCACAAATAGAGAATGCATATGTTCTCCATGTGGACTTCCACTTCTGGGACATGTTTTTTTTTTTTTAATAAAAACATTCACAGACGCAGAGAAAAAACCAGGACTGTGGCTCCGTGCTATTGATTTTTAGTTTTATGTCAATACTAGCTTCAAAAACAATGCAACTATGTTTAAAGTTTGTTATTTGATACTTAATTTGCATTATTGAAATAAGATAGAACTGGAAAATGTTGCTGGTCAAAGAAATCCCCGTAGACGGTTGGATTCCATTTGGCTGCTCGAGTTTCAGGGACCGCGAGTGTTTGTTGAACCAAAAACGATGACTCAAAATATCTGTTGTGAAAAGGGCTTCAGGCATCAGTGGAACCGATTAAACCCAATTTGCTGCTTTTTGAAATATGCAACGGAACATTACAAAGCATGGAGCTTTCCGCAGCACATTCTGGCTAAATCCGTGCAGCAACAGCAACATCAATAACGAGAAGACTTCTCTTTGATTAATTAAGAGGGGTTTTTAATTTGAAATAGAGTCAGAAATGGTGGGGAATTTTTTTAAAATTTAATTCTTGATGCTCCAGACAAACTATAAACCCTTTAAAAATGCTGAAAAATGAGACCAATGAGCAAAGGTAACCCATGGTAAATCATGCCAAAGGACTGAAAGCAGCACATTGGGAACAGATCTGATCTGATTAATTGAATGCACTTCAATTTGATGAATAACGGACGATAACATTAGCTTCAACGAAAATGATATTTTGCCCCTATCCTGGTCAAAACACTCTGCTATACGACAGGAAAAACATTATCCTAGTGTTCCATCTTTTGCTTCTCTTAGTTAAGAGGCCATCCTGCAGAAAGTGACAAGGAGAGGACATCAAGGTCACCAGAAAGGAGAAACGGTAGAAAAACCTGCCTGGAACTCAGCCAGTCGATGGCGTGGTTAATAAAAAAACAGCTGAACAAACACGCGTCACGCAATCATGACAACACTTATAAAGCGTGCTCACATTCACCAAGGCAGAGTTAATAACCCTGTCTAACATTATGAAAACCCTCTTTATGATGGCAATTTATTCAGACTGGAAACTGAACAATGTTGATGAAAAAGAGCCTTTCGTTTTTGAGTTTTGTTTTCCTTGCGTGACACGTACTGGACACACACAAAGTAAACAGTTGGGGTTTTTTTTGGTAAGATCTTCTTGCAAATTTCTATGTAAAATGATAATACATAATGAATCTCAATGACTGTATGCATTCAACATAAAAAAAAAACTGCCGACTGATTTCCCTGCTACGTAAACACAGTAGCTACACCAGCAGAGAGGCAACAATTGACTCTTATTTGACATAAACAAAGCAACAAGACCGAAGAATAAGGAGTTTGTGATACAAAACTAACTGTCCATAATGTAATATTGTTCTTTTTAGCTACATTGATATTGTTTTTGATTGAAAGACACCAGAAAGGATGGAAGTGACAATTGTACCTGGGTTTAATTGCCATCTGCTACTTAAACCAACAAACCATGACAATTTTAAATCTACAGCACCACTATAGATATAGACTATAGAATCCAAACAAACTAACAGAGTTTGTTTGGATTCACTATGTTACATTGATGCTACATTGCAGAATCAAGCACTTTCCAAAAAAAATAAAATAAAAATAAACTGTCGGAAATTTAAAATTAACACATAAACCGAACCTTGAACAAACCAACCTTTCATGGATCTCCGTGGAGACCGCCTTGACTTTTGTTCAGTCAGCAAAGTTAATGTCTAACACCCGTTTCACCATGACATGGATTTGCATTTACGCCCACATTATGGCAACACACATTATTTAAACATGAAACAATGGATATCAGGTTATTGTTAAATGTTGCCTGCTGCTCACTACGCATGTAATGAGCAGGATGCAGTGAAACAGAAAGACAAACCAGAGAATGATGTGAGCTCTGGTTGCTGGTTCAAGGTCAGAGGGGAGCAGTTGTGGTAATCAATGCGAGTGAGCAACCGGCTCCTCAGCACGTACACCAAGAGCAGCATACTTTCCTGTGTTTATTTGCCATTCAGGCTCCACCAAGCTCTGAATAAAACAACAGAATAGCACATATAGAGAAGACGACTTATCGATGTGGTGAGAGAGAGAGAGAAAGAGAGGTGGTAAAAGAGGCTGAATGCAGGTAGCGAGCCAAACTACCACTACAGAGCTGATTTAGCAAATCAAGCAAATGACAATAATCATACCAAAGTGTAGATGAGTCTTTAAAATAAATATCTGTAGTTCATAGGGATGTCTCCAGAGCCAGTGCATGGTTGCCAAGGTAATAAAAATCCACACAATGTTTTTACACAGTAGGTGTTGGTACTCAGACTCTGCTGGAGGCTTGAGAGCAGGCCTTAACAAAAATTATCAAAGCTAAGCAGAGTGTATATCAGGAAATAGTTAATTAGCTAGATGCTAAAAACATGCTAATGGATATACAGTATAGCTCTGCATGATTATACAATGACTTCTTTGAGCGTACTCTCTTGGAATAAGATTACAGATGCTGCAATGTTTGTTTGCACATGTAAAGGCTCTGCTAAAATCGCCTAGCAACTAATTCATCCAGTCTGCTGCTACAGCAACTCAACACGTCTCCACATGACACAGATACATACAATGAGACGTGTGGCGCACCACTAAAACAACGGCCAAAACATCATGTGTTCTGTGTATCCGGGGTTGCACCTGCATCTATTTAATCAGGAAAATCTGGACTGTTGACAGCCACAAAAGCGTGCAACATGCTTGCAGCAGCCCCCCGACTAACAGCTGCCAGCTTTTCTTTTTTTTTTTTTTTTTTTTTTTTTTGTTGCTGCAACAGCATTGTGTTTTAAAAACGTTGGAGGTTTGTCAGTCACGGACTTCCCTCAGGACAGGTGCTGAAAATGAGCACAGAAGTTATGCGAGGATAAACCGCAGTTGCTGGACCTGAAGCATAAAATTCTTTCCATTCGCCCATGTGGCATTCTTTGTAAGGCTTTATTGAAGAGTTATTTAATCAATTTTTGCCAAGGGACCGATCGCCAAAGGCGCTGCATCCTGAGTTACACCTCTGTGGACGTGTACTTCAGACTACTGTGCTGTGCAGAAGTCCTGGTGGGAGCTGCTGTGGGTCTGCTGCAGGCACGGCTGAGTCCACACAGAAGCAAGAATTGGCCCCTAAATAACTAATGTCTAACTACTAACTAATGTCAGCCAGGGAGAGCAGCGCAAGTTAATCATCATCAGTATTTGTGGTTGTGAATGACACCCTGAGCAGTTTAATAATCAGTAGTCACACCTAATCTGTGGGATTGAGTCACTGTCATCTTTTCTGTGATTACCATAGTTTAAATGTGCTGCATGGATTAAGTTGTGTTTGAACAGCGATAAATCAAAACATCGTCGCTTTAGCATAAATAATTATGGAATTTAAACTAAATTTAAATCATCTGATTTGGATTAGACCGTGCTATCAACGAGCGTTGAGAGCTCTCCGCTCCCCGGTAAACCACCAGAACACTTCACTTGATCTCTGAAACATCTGCACGGTTTTCAGATTCTCCGTCTTTCAATGGCAAAATTATCAAAAGTAAATCTGCAAACAATGAAATAATAACCTCTGATCCGGGACAGAAACTTGCGTTCAAAGCCAATAAAGTCGGTAGAGGCGGTAACAAGTGTCGCTCCCTCAACTTTCGAGCAGCCAACAACTTTAAGTATTTCCCACCGCGAACAACTTGAACCGCTCGGGCACAAACTGGTGACTAACCTCTTCTGCCGAGCAGGAAAATGGCTCGTCGGTGTGACCGGGTTCTGCGCTCCGAACCGCGGCTTTCCCGGAGGTTCGACTTCGAAAGGCTCAGATTAAGGAAGTGTTCCAACCGGCCGCTGCGCGTCACTTCACGCGCGCTCGCGCAGCCGTTGAGTCTATATGGCGGCGCGCAGGGCAGAGGCGCGGTGTGTGACGTCATCCAGGTGAACTCCCAGAACGGCGCGCGCTCGCGTCCGCACGAAGCGATCGCGCGGGCGAATGGAAAACTGCGTTTATGACGGTCTGCAGGAATGCGCTGTTAGGAGAAAACACAGCGCTCCTGACCTGCACTTAACCGAAGAACCACTCCTTCATACAGAGGGTTGGTTAATGATTTTGATTTAGCTGGTGATAATTTGATACAAAGAATATCATTATTATATTATGTGGTTGTTTTTCATTGATTTTTTTAATGACTTTGTTTACGCCATAAATCGATTTAACACTTGTAACAATCTGTTATTGAGGCAATCAGACTACGTAACATTAAGTGGAGGCAGAAGGGTGCATAGAAAACAGTCTAACATATGTTTTAATCAGATAAATAACAATTATTACTGCTCGATCATACACATTGCTAGATTGCAAACAACAATATTGTTTTGCTATATATTATTATTTTATATTTTGTTTCACAAATGTAGAAAAAGTTACTCAAATTTTATGTTCCTTTACACTGAAAGAATGATCTTCCCTACCGGCACACAACTTATTAACCTGGTTTTGGCGAATGCAAAATCTGTATGAGGACTGAGGAGAATGGATTGGTGCGTTTGCGCGAGTGTGTGTGTGTGTGTGTGTGTGTGTGTGTGTGTGTGTGTGTGTGTGTGTGTGTGTGTGTGTGTGTGTGTTATTTCTCCAGCAATGGCAGTACTGGACCAACCACACCAGATGTGTTTGGAAGCCAATTTTCCTTCTCTCTGTATTTCCAGTCTCTTTTGCCTCTCACTTGGCACTCCATACCAGAAATTCTGAATTTGAACACACACACACACACACACACACACACACACACACACACACACACACACACACACACACACACACACACGTACACACATTCATTCACTTAGGGCAGTAAACTAGAATTGCAGTGTTTGAGGTCAAACCGGTCTTTGCATTTTCATACTGGCCCTGCCCACAGCACCTAAGCTTTCCTGCTCCAGCACACCCACAGAAAGCACCAGTCCCCACCCACCAGAAACGCCATGGTTATAAGAAGTGGGCTGGAAAGGGATATTTTTAGCCTCTGAAAGGCTGTGACGTATAGATAATGGTGACGCGAGTTGATGGGGTCAATTGACAGGGGTCAACGACTCTGTAGACAAACCTAACATTCTATCATGTGTCATGTCTGATTCTTTACGTACACAGTGTCAGTACTATGATCACATGACTGGACAGTGTACCTTGATTATTATCCACCAAACAATTTCACCACTTCACTTCAACTGTAGTAGCTTCTGGACCTCCATGTGACAGGTTAATACTTGAGCGACCTGATCAGTATTACCGGTAATTTCTTTTCATCAGCCTCAAGCATTTTGGTTCAACAGGAACTACATGGAATCTCCCTGGATGAGTAAGCACATTTTTCCTGCCATCATTGAAGGAAGAACCAGGAACAAACACACCTGACGTCACCAGTAATGTAGCGGTGATTCAGTCGTTTTTCCTTCACGTGGGAAACCCAATTAAAGCTCAGAGGTGTCAAGCACAGGCCTCACTGTCTGCTGTGAGATCTCAGGCTTCTGTTGGAATTTATTTTGGAATAATCTGGACTGCTAATGAGCTCCTGCTGGTTATGCAACTTCACTGTGACTTTACTGGTGTTTTGTGAGTGAATTTGGTTTTAACTCCTGTTGCGATGGACGCTCCCGTCGGTCCTGCGTTGCTGCTGCAAAAATGAGTGGCTGATGAAAGGAGCAGACAGATGGAGGGAGGCTGGGAGGGGAGGGAAAAAAATCCCTAAATAAGGAAATGGTCCATTCCTCAAGATGTGCGCCACGGAATCACTGTGTTTTCCTGCAAATGTAACCCTTTTAAAGTCCTTCCTTCCTTCTGCTTGTTTTCACTTCCTTATTTTTATTCCCTAGTCATATTTTAACACAAATAAATGCAGCACTATGCTGAAAAGGGCCCCCAGGCACAGTAAAGAAGTGCCTGTACTCTGACTTTTAATGCTGCAAAATGTCATGTGAACAGACTAGTTTCACAATATCAATCACAAAACTAGTCTGGTCACAACTGTAAATTCTCCTGTGATTAAACAGGAGATGAAGGTTACTGGTTTGACTGGGTTTTGGCCTTTTGCATGCAAACATTAGTCTTGCTATGTTGAAGTGTTGTGTGTATGTGCTTGAATGATGTGTAGCGATCAGGTGCTTGAAGGAATTTTCAGTCCCTTTCTCTCTCTCTCTCTCTCTCTCTCTCTCTCGTTAGTGCAAGTGTTAGGTCAATGACACCCGAGAGATCATTTATGTAGAACAACCTGAATTATTTTCTCTTCTGCCTACTTTTGACTGGAATACAAACCCTTTCTTTTCTTGTCTAACTGGGAATGATTTCCTGGTCTTGATCTTTGCAGCCATGTTGATGAGAATGCGAGTATAATTGACTTTAACAGTTCAAATCAAATCAAATCAATCTTTATTTATATAGCGTCTTATACAATCAAAATTGTTTCAAGGCGCTTTCCAGAATCCCAGGGCCAGACCCCAGACAAGCAACGGTGGCAAGGAAAAACTCCCCTTTAATGGGAAGAAACCTTGAGCAGGACCAGGCTCATGTAGGGGGACCCTCCTGCTGATGGCCGGCTGGGTAAAGAGAGAAGAGAG